>PVKV010004759.1:0-123731 GCA_004027835.1 Alouatta palliata
GTGTACTGTGGAAGCAAAGAAGAGGAAATGACATTTTGCAAATACTTCTTATTTAGTTTCTTCAGTAGCTTTTATTTTATGTTTAATTGAAATTTATTTTGCTGCTACTGTTTGTAACAGACCTAGAGCATATCCTGTGAAACATGAAATACCAAAGTCTAAATGCACTATTAGTATATTTCTTAATTTATTTACCCTGGTCTTTATGTTACTAGTTATTCTAGTTTGCTTTTAGTTTAGTGAATTTTTGAACTCAGTATTTTTTGCTACATGTGATAAATATACTGGGTTTTGTATCCCCAAATATCAGCATATTATAGTGCAAAGGGCATGAATTGAAACTGAGGAAGCTCAAATTCTTTTAATAATACTGTGGCAAATCCCTAAATCAGTGTCTCTGTATCTAAATTTTTTCACTCTTAATTTTTTTTTAAAAAAGGTTAAATTTCACTGAGTTTGTCAAGATTAAAGTTCAATGGCTATGGGTTGTGATGGAACTCAGCAAGCAGAATTTTAGCCAATTTTATTGCAATGTTGATAAAATTACAAATGCTTTTTTTTTTTGTACTTCGTAAAAGCATTCAGCCTGGGTATAAAAATAGCTTATTTTATGTGTTTTTGATCTATAGTGTGACATAGACTTTGAACACTCATAGGTTCAAGTGGAACTCTAATCCACGCTTTGAATAGTTTCTATTTTCACCTTTAATATTCTTTCCTATTCTACCATTCTTTTTATTTTCCTTTTGCTCTTTTCACTATATCTAAATATTAAAATAAAATATGTACATAATCAGCTATAATATTATTTTAAACTAAAATTTTTTAATAGTTTACTTAAAATTGTGTAGTGTACTTGAAATACAAATAAGAGCATGAAAAGCATTTATTATTTATATTTTGGTTCTGTTCAGTTATATCTAGAATATTAGCCAGAATGATTTTTCTTTTTCTTTTCTACATTATATAAATAGCATAAAATAAAAATTATGTACTAAGAATTTAAGTAACCACTTGCAAGCTTAATAAAAATGTGTACCTATTTTCTAAAATGAATTACTTTAATAAATATTACAAAATATTGTCTACATTTAAGTATGCAGTTGAAGAAAGATAAAATTTTTAACTTTTGTAATCAAACATCTGGAGAAGTACGTCAGTTATATTTTAAAACAAATAGATACATACATAGTTACATAGACTTATTTAGTACACAAAAGGCCATTTTGATAAAAATATACTTTGGGAATTTGTAATTCTTTGTAATGGTACTTATACGTTTAGAATCAGTTCTTATTATATTTTCTTGGGAAAAACATAGTTTATAGCCTGTTAGCATCATTTAAACACTTTGAATATCTGAATATGTTTAATCAAATACAAAATTTAGATAAAATGCTGAGTTCAGAGAACAGTGGCAGCAGAATTTGTATATTATATATTTTTCTATGAAACATATACACATAAGAAGAGAAAATGATGTTTATATTTAGGAAAGCAAGATAATACCATATCCTGAAATTTAGAGTAAGCAGCATAAACTGTAAAGAAGTGAAAGAGGAGCACAGGTATGTGTACCTACATGTCCACCAAAGCATTGTTTATTTCATTTATGGATAAATCCCGAGTGCCTGGAAAAAAGTGTTTGACATGCAGAAGATGAAAAAATATTAGTTGAAGAAATGAATGAATGAAGGCAGGTCTTTGAAAGGGTAGATTCAAGATTATTTTGTTTAAGGCTTCTTTACCAGCTGACTTGTGTTGATATGCAAGTGAAGTGCATAGCTCAGTTCTTTGGCTGAATTTTGATAGAACTGACAACGTGCTTTTGTCATCTTTTTCAGATGAGCTTATATAAAGGCTTAGCATGTTGTGTTTTGATAAAGAGTTCTAAAATAAGCTCATGAGAAAGAGTCATCTTGCTGGTAAGTTGGGGGCTCAACTATTCTCTAATCACTTTATTGAAATTTAATATGTGTGAGGTAGTGTTTCTGAGCGAAAGTGTCACTTTATACCAACACTTTCTTCCAATGCCTAGACTTGGAAAGAAGAATTAGAAGTCTTGATTGTGCCTCATTATCTTACCTAGTCAGTACTGAAGCTGCTGTTTCTTTTTTTTTTAATATAATATCTGCTCTTTGACAGGTTCCAAATTCAAAAGTTTGGATGACCATTACTATCCAAATATGAACAGAAAATAAATTAATATAACAAAGTGAAAATAAATAAAAGGTTTTCAATTTTCACCATATATACTGATTACATAACTTAACAGTTATATTTTATGTTATACCAACTTACAAAAGTATGTTGACCTAATACATCTTACTGAATAAAAAAAAACAAATCCTATAATGTAGATGTGAACACATTGGTTATAATAACATGGATGGGAATCCCTGTAGAATAAATTGAGGAAACTAATTCATGAAGAAATATTTTCCAGAGGAGAGAGAGTTATATGCTTTTAGCACACAATATGTAAAGACAGGAAAAGCTACAAAATGAAGTAAAAAATTTGTTTTTAATTCTGGATTTACTCTTTATACTAGTGAGGCATGAATAACATGTTCATAATCTTCATATATAAAATAGGAATAAATATAAAATAGAAATAAATAAGACCTATCTCATAGGACTTCGATTATGATTAAATAAGATATGAAAAGTACATAGCATATAGTAAACATTCCACAAATAATAAAGCAAAACCAGAATAGGTCAAACTACAGGAGTACCCCCTTACCTTTGTGGGATACCTTCCAAAACCTTCAGTGGATGCCAGAAATCTCTGATAGCATGGAACCCTGTATATACTATGTTTTCTTCCTATACTTATACACCTATGATCAAGTTTAATTTATAAACTAGGTACACCACTCTTACGCTTCAGGGCTATTATTAAGTAAAATGAGGGTTACTTGAATACAAGCACTATGATAGTGCAACAGTCCTACATTACTAAAGAGCAAAGGGTGTAGACAGCATGGATACATAAGCTGGACAAAGAGATGATTCACATACTGGGCAGGATGGAGCAGGACCGTGGAAGATTTCATCGTGCTATCCAGAATGTCTGCAATTTAGAACTTATAATTTGTTTAATTCTGGAGTTTTCCATTTAATATTTTCAAACTGAAGTTGACTGCAAGTAACAGAAACTGCAGAAAGCAAAACTACAGATAAATGGCTGAGGGGACGGTGTACTACAGATCTTGGGGGAAAATGGGAAAAGAACTCCTCTAGGAGAACACAGAATTCATATATGAAATATGTTTATTGCATTTATGGAAATATTTTTCTTTTTTATCAAAATGCTGATAGAGGCCGGGCGCGGTGGCTCACGCCTATAATCCCAGCACTTTGGGAGGCCGAGGCGGGTGGATCACGAGGTCAAGAGATCGAGACCATCCTGGTCAACATGGTGAAACCCCGTCTCTACTAAAAAAATACAAAAATTAGCTGGGCATGGTGGCACGTGCCTGTAGTCCCAGCTACTCGAGAGGCTGAGGCAGGAGAATTGCTTGAACCCGGGAGGCGGAGGTTGCGGTGAGCCGAGATCGCGCCATTGCACTCCAGCCTGGGTAACAAGAGCGAAACTCCGTCTCAAAAAAAAAAAAAAAAAAAATGCTGATAGACTGTGAATAATGCAAAAATTCTGTAAAAATGTAAAATAAAATCTAATTTACTGTCTTCTACATCTTAATTACCTGCATATTTTATCTATCATAGCACCAAAAATGATGCTTAAAGCAGATTCTTTGTGATCCCTTTTTGTGCATAAACTTGTTCTTTACTAATCCTTGGATATACGTTAGTGCATTCTAAGGTCCCTTGGTACTTCTTCTTAAAACACAAAGGAATTAGAGGCTTCATCTATTTGTGTATTTTCTCATTTTCAAGTCTTTGTATATTTTAACAGAAAAAATACAATTTTGAATAATTATTCAAAATGTGCCTAATTTTTCAGATTGTAAAGCTCAGAATTATAATATCCTTGATACTAAGGTAATGAATTTGAGCATTTCTTGGAACCCAAAAATGTATATTTGTTGTTTTCTTAGTATGCTTTCATATTTACAGAATAGAAATTTTATTTCCATTTTAGAACCTGGCTTAGTCAGTCTTTCATAAAAAATTACAGATAATACATGAAATTACTTCAAATAATAATTTTATGTTCATGCTACTGTACAAGTAATTTAATGTGACCTCAACTCTTTGGACATTTTTTATAAGAACAAATATATCATTGGCTGAACAAAAAATTACTTCTTACTATGATTATTAATTCTCTAAGTTTATCTTTCTCAGACCAAAGAAATGCAGATAAAAATACAATATAATTTTATCATAAAATTATGCCACCATATGAAAATTAGTAGCTCAATTTGATAGTTATGGAAGAGAATCCTCTATATGCCATTTACTAGCACTTTGAAATAGCAAGATGTTTTAAATCTTTCTAATGATCAGTATCTTAATCTTTAAAATGGGAGTGATGATGATATTTACTCCAAAATTAGTATGTTTTAAAGAGAAAATTTACATAATATTCAGTACATATTGACTTAAAATAAGCACACATTAATTATACTCATATAATATATATGACATTTTTGAAGTTCAAAACTAAAGTTGTATTTGGGATACTATAATTATTAGAAATGTCAGATCTAAGACATCTTGTAATCCAACCTCCAGGGACGGCCTAAAAGTAAGGGCTCCAACATATTACATTTTCATATGAATAAAGTTTGACATCGTGCCATACATTCTGACCAGTTCTGCATGATTCCTTTGATCTATCCAGCACACTCCTACACCATGTAGCTAGCAAATCTAAAAATGGACCTCTAACATTTTCCTTGTGCTTACTCATAAAACCATTTGCTTGAACCTCTTTTATACAGTTCATCCTGAATTGTTCCCCACATTCTGAGCTTCTTTCTCCTTGATTTATTTTTTGGTGTCAGGTTTGCCACCCCCACAGTTCTGACATTTAGGTTCATTTTACCACCTATGACGTACTTTCCTCATAGTCTACAATTTAGAATTCAGTTCCTCTGACTTCAACTACTCCGAGAATAGTCTCTCTAGTCCTTGGGATGATATACTGCAATTTATCTCACAATAACAGATAATACCTAATTACACTCTGCACTACCCCACCTGACAGGCACACCCTCTTGACCATAGTTATTGTCCCACTCATATTCTAGCCTTAGTTTTGGGATTCTTGAAGAGATTACAAAATAATTTTCTGCTTGAAGAGATTCTGACCCAGTTTCAAAAATCATTACTGGTAGAGCTTCCTATAACTGGTATCTAGATCCTTAGGAAGAGTTTCTCTTTACCCAACCATTATTTTCTTCATATCTTGATTTTTATTGCTTATTCTCTATATTTAAATCTCCTTTGAAGAGGATATATATACACACACACACACATATATATATATTATATATAATATACATATATAATTATATACATATAATATACATACATATATACATAATTAATGTGTGTTTATTATATTTTAGTATAATTAGTATAATTCTGGAGTAAAAGAAGGAATCTTGAACTTCCAAATCTTATAAGCAAGGCCCTTTACACTTGAATAATTGCTTGTCTCTGTTCTCAGGTACAAACTACAGGTCATATGTTTTACAATAATTTCCTCACTCCTGACCCTCTGTACGTCCATCTAGCATGTTTACATGGAAAGCCACTATCAGCCTGTCCTTTCAAATTTATACTGCTGTCCTAGTACAGTCATGAATCACTTAACAAAAAGAGTACATTCTGAGAAATGTGTCATTAGGTGGTATCATCACTGTATGAACATCACAGAGTGTGCTACACAAACCTAGATGGTATAGCTTACTAAACATGGAGTTTATATGGCTAGGAGCTTGTTGCTCTTAGCCTACAACCCGGTACAGCATGCCTACAATACTGTAGGCAATTGTAACATAATTATAAGCATTTGTTTTTATAAATATATCTAAACATAGAAAAAGTACAGTAAAAATAAGTATAAAATGCATATGTATATGTATAATGCATATGTATAAAATGTATATGTATAAAAGCATAAAAAATGGTATACCACTGTAGAGGTCTTATCATCATTGGAGCTTGCACCACTGAAAGTTTCCTTGAGGAAATCAGTGAGTGGTGAGTGAATATAAAGGCCTACAACATTACTGTACACTACTGTAGACCATAAACACTGTGAACTTAAGCTATGCTAAATTTATTTTTAAAATTTTCTTCAATGATAAACTAAACTTAGCCTACTATAACATTTTTATTTTATAAGATTAATTTTTTACTTTTTGACTTTTTTGTAAAAAGATTTAGCTTAAAACACAGACACGTTTCATGGCTGAACACAAATATCTTCTTTATATTTTTATTCTATAACAATTTTTCCATTTGTTAAATTTGTTATTATTTTAAGCTTTTTGGTTAATGCTTTTGTTTATGCATGAACACCTACATTAGGCTAGACCTACACAGGGTCAATATCATTAATATCACTGTCTTCCACCTCCAAATCTTGTCCCACTGGTACATCTTCAGGGCGAAGGACAGACATGGAGCTGTCATCTCCTACAATATCAATGCCTTCTTCTGCAAAAACTCTTGAGGGACTTGCCTGAGGCTATTGTACAGTTAACATTTTTTATGTATATGTAAAAGGAATATACTCTAAAATAACTGTAAAATATTTACTATAGTAAATACATAAACCAGTAACATAGATGCTTCTTTTATTTTTTTCTTTACAATTTTTATTTTAGGTTCAAGGGGCATATGTGCAGGTATGTTACATGGGTAGATTGCATGTCATGGGGGTTTGGTATACAAATTATTTCATCACTCAGGTAGTGAGCATAGTACCCGATAGGTAGCTTTTCCATCTTCACACTCCTCCTACCCTCCACCCTCAAATAGGCCACTCTATCTATTGTTCACTTCTTCATTTCCAAGTGTACTCAATGTTTAGCTCCCACTTATAAGAGAATATGAATTATTTGCTTATCTGATTTTGCACTAATTCACTTAGGATTATGGCCTCCAGCTTCATCCATTTTGCTGCAAGGGCTAGGATCTCATTTTTTTTATAGTTGCATAATATTCATGACATATATGTACTACATTTTCTTTAGCCAGTCTACCATTGATGAGCATTTAGGTTGTTTCCATGTCTTTGCTACTGTGAATAGTGCTGTCATAAACATACGCATGCATATGTCTTTACAATAAAATGATTTACATTCCTTTGGATATATACCTCATAATGGGGTTTGGGGATTAAATGGTAATTATGCTTGAGTTCTTTAAGAAATCACTGAACTGCTTTTCACGATGGCTGAACTATTTTATATTCCCACCAGCAGTATATAAGCATTTCCTTTTCAAACCTTGCCTGCATCAGTTATTTTTGACTGTTTAATAATAGTCATTCTGACTAGTATTTCACCGTGTTTAAGTTTGCATTTTCCTAATGATTAATGATATTGAGCATATGTTCATATGCTTGTTGCCTGCATATATATGTCTTCTTTTGAGAGATGTCTGTGTGTGTCCTTTGCCCATTTTTTAATAGGACTTTTTTTCTTTTTTTTTTTTTTTTTGCTTATTGATTTATTTCAGTTCCTTATAAATTCTGGACATTAGACCTTCGTCAGATGCATAGTTTGCAAATATTTTATCCTATTCCATAATTTGTCTGTTTATTCTGCTGATAGTTTCTTTCGATGTGCAGAAGCTCTTTAGGTCCCACTTGTCAGTTTTTGTTTTTTGTTGCAATTGCTTTTGGAGACTTTGCCATGAAGACTTTGCCTGGAGTAATGCACAGAGTGGTATTTCCCAGACTTTCTACTCAGTCCTTTATAGTTTTAGGGTTTATGTTTAAGTTTCAAATCCATCTTGTGTTGATGTTTTTTTTTTTTTGTTTGTTTGTTTGTTTGAGACGGAGTCTCACAGTGTCACCAGGCTGGAGTGCAGTGGCATGATCTTGGCTCACTGCAACCCATGCCTCCTGGGTTCAAGTAATTCTTCTGCCTCAGCCTCCCAAGTAGCTGGGACTACAGGCACACACCACCATGCCCAGCTAATTTTTGTATTTTCTGTAGAGATGGGTTTCACCATATTGGCCAGGATAGTGTTGATCTCTTGACTGGGTGATCTGACCGCCTCAGCCTCCCAGAGTTGATTTTTGTATATGGTGAGATGTAGAGGTCCAGTTTCAATATTCTGCATATGACTTGACAGTTATCCCAGTGCATTTATTGAATACAGTCCTTTCCTCATTGATTATTTTGTTGGCTTTGTCAAAGATCAGACAGTTGTAGGTGTGCAGATTTATTTTTAGTGTATATATATATATATATACACACACATATACACACATATGTTTTTGTACCACTACTTTGCTGTTTTTGCTAACTGTATCCTTATACTATAGTTTGAAGTCAAATACCCTGCCTCCAGCTTTGTTCATTTTGCTTAGGATTACTTTTTCTATTCAGGCTATTTTTTGGTTCTAAATGAATTTTGGAATGTTTTTCTAATTTCTGTGGGAAATGTTGTTGATAGTTTGCTAGGAATAGCATTGAATCTATAAATACACTTGGACAGTATAGTCATATTAACAATATTGTTTCTTCCTATCCATAAGCATAGAATGTTTTTTTCCATTTTTGATGTCTTTCATCAGTGTTTTGTAATTATTGCTATAGAGATTTTTCACCTCCCTGATAGCTGTATTTCTACTTATATTATTATTTTTGTGGCTATTGTGAATTGGATTGCATCCTTTATTCAGCTCTCAGCTTGGATATTACTGGTGTGTAGAAATGTTACTGATTTTTCTATATCGAATTTGGAAACTGAAACCTTGCTGAAGTTGTTTATCAGAAGAATTTGGGTGAAAACTATGAGGGTTTTTTTTTGTTTGTTTGTTTTCTGGCACAGTATCAGATTATCTGTGAAGATAGTTCGATTTCCTCTCTTCCTATTTGGATGCCTTTTGTTTTCTTTCTCTTGCCTGATTGCTCTGGCTAGGACTTCCAATACTATATTGAATAGAGGTGGTGACATTGGGCATCCTCATCTTGTTCCTGTTCTTGAGGGGAATGCTTCCAGCTTTTGCTCATTCAGTATAATGTTGGTTTTGGTTTGTGACAGACGAATTTTATTATGTTGAGGTATGTATCTTTAAAGCCTAACTTGTTGAGGGTTTCTAATTTGTTGAATTTCATCGAAAGCTTTTTCTGTGTCTATTGAGATGATTATGTGTATTTTGCTTTTAGTACGGTTTAGGTGATGAATCACATTTATTGATTTGCATATGTTGAACCAACCTGGGAGTAAATCTATAGTTGTTAATCATTATATACCGTACATAAGTGTATGTACTATACTTTTATACTATTGGTATTATAGTAGAAACTTATCATATTGTGCACAAATGCATTGCACATAGCATTGTATACAGTAGAAACTTACTGTATAGTGCAAAAATGCATTGCACATAGCATTGTGTACAGCAGAAACTTGTGTCCAGTGCACACTGTGTACAGTAGAAACTTACTGTGTTGTGCACAAATGCATTGTTCTATGAGGTTATGATGGTTACAATGTCACTAGGTGATGTAATTTTTTAGTCACTTTTAGGACCACCATCACAGATGCTGCCTGTCCTTGATAGAAACATTGTTATGCAGCACACAATTGTGCCTTCTTAATTTAAATACTGAGAATGAGTCTGTTTGTGTTACTCTGTTTTACTTTACTAACTCCTTGACTTTGTAGGCTTTCCATTTGAATACTTGTCATTCTGCGTATTTCTTACCAAATAGGGGGTTTTAAACTGTCTCTATTCTTCTATAGTTATGCTTGCTTTAACAGATTATTGGGCTGTCAACCTAAATAACAGAGAGAGGCTCTCTAAAAGAAAAGGTATTTATTTGGAAGTAAAACATTGCAATGGGAATAAGCATGCCATAGTAAACGATAATCCACATTCAGGGAGGTAAAGGAAGACAAAGATTTTTTAAAGAAAAAAAATAAGGAAGATTACATAATTATTTTGAAATAATTATCCTTGGTTACAGAGATCAATAACAAGGGCGATACCAGTCTGAAGTGATGCTAGTATGAAGTTGGACAGGCAGGTGTTGGGCAGATGTCCTTGCAGAAGTATTCCTTTGAGTAAGGCTGTGATGGCCTCTGTGCAAGCTTATGGTCTTTGTAGTCTTTTGTGATTGTTTTTGTTATCAGGCATACAAGCGTGAGTACCCTCTCTTCATGGCTTTTCCTGGTTCTGTCAGGGTTTTCTTAACATTAGTGACATAATTTTGATTTTGACAATTTACACATTTATTCACAGATTACCTTATCTGAACATTCATTATCTATAATACGTGATTCATAATTCAGAATTGTTATTTCCATATATAAAACTGGAGAAATATTTAACATTGATAGACCAGATAAAGAAAATGTGGCACATATACACCTTGGAATACTACACAGCCATAAAAAACGATGAGTTCATGTCCTTCATAGGGACATGGATGAATCTGGAAACCATAATTCTCAGCAAATTGACATAAGAACAGAAAACCAAACACCGCATGTTCTCACTCATAGGCGAGTGTTGAACAATTAGAACATGTAGACACAGGGAGGGGAGCATCACATACTGTGGTCAGTTGGGGGGGTAGGGGAGAGACAGTGGGTGTTGGGGAGGGATAACATGGGGAGAAATACCAGATATAGTTGATGGGGGATGAAGGCAGCAAACCACCTTGCCACGTATGTACCTATGCAACAATCCTGCATGATCTGCACATGTACCCCAGAACCTAAAGTACAATAAAAAAAATTGAAGTAACTTTTAGTAAAGTAATTGTGTATAAATAACACTTGAATTATTTTAAAAAAAGAAATAACACTGAACATACCATTTTTTCTTCTTTTGACTAAAAATAGTACATTTGTGCATATATATATTATACAATGTATTATATAATATATATTACATATATATATAATACACACATACGTATATGTATATGTTGTGGTATGTTTGTACACATTTATATAAACTGGATCATATGTGTATATATATATATATACATATATACACATACATAAAATCTAATTAATTAGCAATGTTGGTAGATAATTTTGTATCTCATGATTGTTTTTTTTTCCTTTGGCAGTGAGGCTTAGAAATTTTATTTCTTGCTACATATTCATTATTAAATAAGCTTTAGACCTAAAGTGATAAAATTGGTATTGTTTTACAAAGTAGAAAGTTTCTGATGACCTTTTTACAGTCTTTTTCCCTTCTTTAAAAAATATGATCTTTGTATTTAATTATTATTATTATTATTTTGGCTTAAACTACTGTTTATTTTCTTTTATGTGTCTGTGGGTCTGCTGGATTTCATATATAATATATATATATTATATATAAAATATACATATATATAATATATGTATATATTATTGACCTTAGGTTCTGGGGTACTTGTGGAGATCACACAGGATTGTTGCATAGGTACATACATGGCAAGGTGGTTTGCTGCCTTCATCCCCCCATCAACTATATCTGGCATTTCTCCCCATGTTATCCCTCCCCAACCTCCCTACCCCTCACCGTCCCTCCACTATTACCCCCCAACAGACCCCAGTGTGAGATGCTCCCCTCCTGTGTCCATGTGTTCTCATTGTTCGACACCCACCTATGAGTGAGAACATGCAGTGTTTGATTTCAATTAACTACCAACAAATTTTAATTTTATCTAAATTATTTCAATGTTTCTTTAAAGAATTCTAAGCAGAAAGGTAGCCGATATATAGACTCTACTTGAAGTTAGTGGGTAACTTTCAAACTTTATTTGTACATTTTTTCTGTATTAGTCAAAGCCATTTGCTACTGCAGCCTGTAATCAAAGCTCAACGTAGTTAGAAAGACAGCTATAACCACATTATTTCTCTTAAAGCAGGGATGGCTATTGCAAAGAAAAATCTGGCCTGCAGAATTCATGTAGAGAGCCTTTGCATTTGATTGCACATTGGTAAAATAATGAAATCATCTTTTTGCCACCAGTAACTTCAAGAAAAAGATAAATTGGTGGATATATTTTATGCAGTATGACAAGTTTGAAATAAATGAAGACTTTGTAATTCAATAAATAGAGTAAAGAGATAATATTAAATTACATAGTTCTTCAGCAATGGCTGTTACAGTTTCAGATTGTTCTTACTGCTAAAGATGAAATGAAAGAAAGGCCAAATCCTGCAAATGCATTTTTCTTGACTTTTGGAGATGATTATATTAAATTTGAAACACATGAAGCAAAGTGGACTTTATGTAACAGATGAGATATTTTTATCTGGAAGTAGTTTGTTTATTGCTTTCTTAAGTTTATAATTGTGTAACATTAGTTTAATAGAGAAAAAAGAAAAACCCTGGTGCTCTTATTTATTTATTTCATACAAAATAGCAAATGAACATTTCATACAATTGATTCATTGACACTATCATTAATGCATCACCTCTGTCACATTATTTATTTGCAGTTAATAACTACAACAATATGGATTTACATATAGCACATTGGCAATAACACAGATAAATTCAATTTTTCAATATTTCAAGCAGTTTTAAATGATAAACACTAAACATTTTAATAAAGTACATACAGAAATTCTGAAAGATTAGGGAAAAATACCTAATAGAGTAGTTATTAAGCCTAGTAGAATTGTAGCTTTCTGAAAGTCACCATTACATACAGTTAATCCCCAAATTCCTCAACTCATACACACAAATGCACGCACAGTATTATAACCTGATAAATCAGAGTCATTTATATTACCTCCTACAAGAAGAAAGAACACTAACGTGACAGGATTTTACTAGTGTCCCAACAGAGGGAAGCAAGGTGAAAATTTACATGAAGAGTTTGGTTGTAGGACTGAAAGGCCTAAGGTAGGTGTTTCCATAGTGGAAATCTGAACATGATTGGGCAAATTTTCTAATATTTTTCAGATTGGTAGACATCAGAAGTTTAAGGTCTTGAGGGAAATCTAGATAAATAAAGAATTACTTAATAAACTAATACTTCACTCAGTTGAATAAATCAGTACCCTGAGGAAAAAGGCTAAGTGATCGGTCTATTTTTTAAAAAGTTTTATTTTGGAAAATTGCGGTCACATACAGTGAAGTTATTGATAGGTTTGGAGCAGTATCTTCCTCAGTAAAAAAATTTCTGGAGAAAATAATGAACTAATCATGATATCAGTGATCTCAGTGCTTAGTCCTGACTGTTAAGCTATGTTGATGCAGGAATGTTTCATTCACAGTCATCCTTTATGGACATTATTTAGGCTGAACTGGAAAGTACACCATTATATCATGAGCCTGTCAAGAACTGTAAAAGGTCTAGGATTTTGACATACTTAACAATCTAGCAAGTTAGCCTACTGCAGTTTCATAGATAGTGACAGAAGAAGTAAGATTCTTGGGTCAGAGGCAAAGAACTTCACTACTCATGCAAAATGCAGCAACCAGAGCAGTTCCACATGCCTTCCAAGGCCTATGGAGGGGTGGCAGGTAGGAGGTCAACACGGAGGATGGACAATGGACAGATGGAAGCTTGTCCATTTGTGTAACTGCATTGCATAGGAAGAACACTGAATTTGGGAGGTTTTACTGCTTTCGTAGCAAGAGAAAGAAAACTTGCTTCTTTAATGATTCATCCTTCAGCCTGACAAGTTCTAGACCAAACTCAAATTTCCATTTGAGCATGTAACTTTGTTGATCACTTCGAGTAATATAACCAAAAGAGGATTGGACCAAATGCATTTAATTTTTCTCATACAGTATTTAATGAAAGACAATATGAATATAAGTGGTATCACGGGCCAATTTGCAGCACTGACCTTCAGCACTCTCCTTGAGTCCCGGGAAGTATACACTTTCTCCTGTGTTGGTGGTTTCTTGGAATTAATATTTTATAATATAGTTCAATTAACTAGATTTATCTACATTTAAAAATTATGCACATATAATCTGAAAGAGAGCGAGTATTTTTTATCTGCAGTTTTTTTCAGTATATCATGAAAAATACAATAGTTTTCCCCAAATTCCAGTTACATCCTAAAATAATTTGTTAACGAATACTGTCTTAGGAAGTTTTAAAAGCCAATTTCAGGATTTATTCTCTTCCTTTTTCTAAAATAACTATCACTCATGGACAGTGCATTATCTGAATGGGAGTATGAAAGGGCAAAGAGACTAACATCCCCTCTCGCCACCATACAATCTGAAATCAGATCATTCCAACAAAGCCAGACTATGTTGTGGCAAGGTTCGTACTTCCTCCTTAACTGAAATTTTATAAGACAGAGCAATATAAGTTGCATCCTGTTTTATGAGATTTTGAATGATCTTATTAACAATCTGATGCAGCTATGGTATAGTTTTATTGGCAATATGCATAATGTTAATGATTTTTTATTGAATTTTTTATCTGATAATTTGAAATATTTGAGAAACTTACATACAATAGATGATTATATACCATCATGCTAAATGTGCTGGGTAGGGAAATCAAGTAGAAAGTTGACCCTTGCTATAAAGGATTCTCAAAAAATTTTTCATGTGTTGAGTTGTAACAAATCAACAACATTTAAAAAAAATCAGCCCTAATAGTTGCAGATGCTCCAACATATTTGCCAAATGATTAGTCCCTAATTATGTCACATGATATTTTTTTTTCTTGGTTTCAGCTCATATACTACTAGGATAGATAAAATTTTTGCCATATGTACATTTCAAGAATGTTTTTACTTAAATGTACTATTAATAGTAGTGCAGTTTTAGATCATAACAGATGTAAAATGGTTAATTTCATACACTTACATTTACAGATTAGACATTGTGAATTTTTCTCAAGTTCAAAATGATGACCCATTTAATATAGTCATCATTAATATAGGATTGATGTCATTTTTGTATACACTCTAGCATTTCTTTACTGCAATGACTGTCATACAAAATGTGTGTCTATGGGTCTTTCTCTTCACTAGCTGTACTTTCTCTTAAATATTTTCTCTCAAATTTCTCTTTTAACATTCCACTAATAAATGATCAAAATATAAAAATGCATATACTCACCTACGTTAGGAAAAAATTTTCTTCTATGGACTCTTAGTATAGAAACCCAAATGAAAATGCAACAAAAGTTAGTTTCCTAAAAATTCTAGTAACCTAAGAGATAAATTTATAACTTGGCAGGGAGCTCAAAATGGGCAATGTACCTTTTGTTCCAAAATGAGATACCTAACTGCATTGCTGACTTTTGAGTCAGATAGCTATATTTTTATGCTTCTCACAGTACTATATGCATTTTCTATAGATCTTTCTTTTTGCTTCATGTACCATAAGAATTGATAGTGCTTCTGGCTCTGATTACTTACCTTCTTTTTCACATTCAAGCTATAAAATGTTTAAGAGTAGTAGGAAATATTTTACCTCTCACATAATAGAAAGAACAATGTGGTAACCTTCATTTGTTCCCTGCAAAACTACTCCTCCACTCAGTGGCAAATCAGCACCACCAGCTCAGGAACAGCTCACCCAACTGCACTCACTTAAATTTCCCTAGCAGACACCATTACTTCTTGGTTTTATACCTACATCACTGGTTATTTCCTCTCAGTATCCTTTTCTAATCACTTTTACAAACCACTGCTTAAGGTCTATAATTGGTTTAGTCATGGGCTGACTGCAGGGTTACTACTTTATGCACCAACATTTAACAATTCTTTTTTGTTGTTGTTTGTTTTTGGAGATGGTGTCTCACTTTGTCACCCAGGCTGGAGTGCAATGGTGCCATCTCAGCTCGCTGCAACCTCCACCTCTTGGGTTCAAGTGATTCTCCTTCCTCACACTCCTGAGTAGCTGGGATTACACTGCACACCACTGCACCCTGCTAATTTATATATATATATATTTTTTTTTTTTCAGTAGAGATAGCATTTCACCATGTTGACCAGGCTGGTGTTGAACTCCTGGCCTCAGGTGATCCACTCACCACAGCCTCTCAAAATGCTGCAATTACAGGCATGAGCCACTGTGCTCAGCCAACAATTAGTTTTTCTATGTATTCTTTGGTCCCTAAGTTAATCTTATTCATTTGTTTTTTTACATCCATCCAGCAGTAATTCATTCATTATTATTTTATTGATTCATACTTGCGTTACTCAGTGGTAATAAAGATTAGCAGATAAAAAGAAATCTAAGAGTGTATCAAACATACCAAGAGTGAAAAAGAGTGATTTTATGACATTTGTAGTTTCTGTTAGTTTAGTATCATTTTTATGATGAAAATCAGAAATGAAAACAAGAACATGTAGGAGTTTGTACAAATTTCAGAGAGTTAGACAAGAAAAGGAATTAGTCTGATTTTAGAAAACAAACAAATGCATAATTATTCACAATTTAATCAAAAACATAATGAAGAAAATTTCCCAAAGTAAATTTATCATTTTAAAAAGTGACCACATGATATCATGGAAGATGGTGGAGTAGGAAGATCAAGAATGAGTTTATTCACTGAAATAACTGAAGAGCTTACAAGAAATGTTAGATTTGACTATTCGAGAACTCTGGAGCCTAGCCCAACACTTTCAATGTCCAGAGAAGTGCTTAATCAAAAAAAAAGAGGCAGATAAATTTCACAAAATATTGACAATTCACAGTTCTTTTCTTTGGCCCTGTAGAGCCTACGGAGACTGGTTATTGTTTCAACCCCATCATTTTGAAGCAGCTTCTTGGGCAGCATTTGTTGAAAGAATTTAAAGAGACAGAATACTTTTTTTTTCTTTTACATTCAAGCACTTGAGGACAGTTCAGTCAGGTCATGGGCTGACTGCGGAGAAGGTGGAACATATGACAAGGAATGTAATCCTTGAAAAAGAATAGTTTGGAAAAATCACTAAACAAATGGATGCCTGTGGCTCTCAACAAGCAACAACAACAATACTGGGGGAGAAGAGAGAATTTTATTTATAGAGTTATCACATTACAACATTACAGATGTATAGCTCTCAACAAATATTTTAAAGAATACTGAGAAATACAAAAGTATGTGTCATTCACATGCATTCACATGAAAAAAGAAATCAACAGAAACGATCTCTGATCAAGTACAGAAATTGGACTTACTAGAAAAGACTTTAACTGCTTTCAATGTGCTGAAAACAGTAGAGAATAAAAAAAGAAAATCAAGAGAATGATGTCTAGGAACACATAGATATTATTAATCAGATTAAAAATCATAAGAAAGAACCAAATAGAAATTCTGGTGCTGAAAATTCAAATATTAAAATAAAAATTCACTGGAGAGATGCAACAGTAGATTTGTGCAGCCAGAATAAATAATTAGGGCACTTGAAGAGCGGTCTATTGAAATTAATCAGTCTGAAGAATAAAAGGAAAAAAGTGGACAAAAATGAACAGAGGCTAAGGGAATTATGGGACATCTTCCAGTGTACCAACACACTCCTTATGGTAATTCTCAAAGGAAGAAAGGAAGGAAAGTAGTCAAAAAAAGTTTAAAACAATAATGGCTGAAATGCCCCATATTTAATAACACATATGAAACTACATATCCAAGAATTTCTACAAATTCTAAGCAGATAAAGTCAGAGATCCACACCAAGAGTTATCATAAACAATCTGTTGAAAGCTAAAGACAAGAATCTTGAAAATAGTAAGAAAGAAGTGACTCATAGGGTACAAGGAATCCCCAGAAAAATTAGTAGACAATTTATCATCAAATAAACAAATACATTGTCATTCAAGAATTATATATCCAGCAAAACTATTCTTCAAAGATGAAACATCCAAGATCAACAAAAGCTACAGGAACAAGTTTCTAATATACCTGACCTATAGCAAATGCTAAAAAGCATCCTTCAGGTGCAAAATAAATGGACAGTAGTGAATAGTCCAAATCCATAACCAAAACATATGATAAATCTATAAAAGCTAGTATGATTACATTTTTTGTTAACTCCTGTTTTTGTTTTATTACAAATATTATAAAAATATATTAAACAAATATATGAAATATAACAATAGTAACTTCTGTTTTTGTTTTATCACAAATATGCAAATATTAAACAAATATAATAGTGTTAAACAAAACAATATTAAACAGATAACTAATCAGGTAAATATGTTGGTATAAAATAGAACTGTCTATACTCTCTGGGTTTATATCTTTTCCCTTTGATTTATTTGTCTATCGTTGATCTAATGCCACATATTCTTCATAAGTGTAGTTTTAGAAAGTAAGTGTTGAACTTGGATAATGTAAATCTCCCAAATTTATTTTTCAAAATTGTTTCAGATATTCTAACTCCTTTATATATACATGTAAATTTTAGGTTCAGCCTGTCAGTTTGGACAAAAATTGTTTACTGGAATTTTGGTTGTTACTACACTGTATAAGTTAATTTTTGGAGAATGTACACATGGTATATCACTTATATTTCGGTCCATTTTTATCTCTGTGACTCTTTTTTTGGAAACAGGATCTTGTTAAGTTGCCCAGGATGCTGACCTTGAACTCCTGAGCTCAAGGGATCCTCCCACCTAAGCTTCCCAAGAAGCTGGTACTACCAAGTGCCCCACTGCAGCCAGCTCTACTTTGCAATTTGAAGTTTAATGATATGACATGTATTCCCTTAAATTTATGTTAAGTAATTTTATATTTCATGTGCTTTTAAGGGTAGAAATTTTAAACTTTAATTTATAGTTGTTCATTTACAGGAAACAGAAGTACAATTTATTTTTGTATATTGACCATATTCCATGACCTTTCCAAATTCACTTACTTTTGAAAATTGCAGAATATTATCTGAAAACTGATCACACTGTCTTTAAGTGAAGTCAGTTTTATTTCTTTCTTGCCAATCTATTTCTTTGATACAATTTTTGGCCCTATTGCGCTCAGTAATACCAGTGTAAAGCACTGAGTAGAAGTAATGAGAGTGTACATTCTTGCTTTTTTGAAATTTTCATGGAAATCATTATTTCACTATACAAACAATTTAATTATAATTTTTTTATAAATGCTTCTTATGAAAATGAGGAAGTTCTTTACCATTCTTAGGTTGCTAACAATTTCTAACATAGATGGTTGTTGAAATTTGAAAAATGCTGTATCTACATCTACTGAGATAATTTCATGTTATTCTTCCAAATATAAATATGGTGCTTTATAATAATTAATCTTGAAATATTTACTAACCTTAAATACAGTGTGATAGAACCCTTTCGTCATGATGCATTATCTGCTATATCTATTACTATAATATTTTCTGATATTGGGCTAGAAAATTTTGAATTCATGTAATGAATATAATACTTTTTACTTGTATATTTTTATAATGTGTTTGGTTTAATAGTACTAATTTTATAAAATTAGTTGTGTGACATCTCACCTTCATTTTTAGAATATTATTGTGTAGTTTCATTATTTCTTCCTTAAATATTTGGTAGAATTCATTAGAAAAGGAGATAATTAGGTGATTATTTTGCAAGTGAGATTTGGTGGTTTCTGTCTTATAAGGAATATGTCAGCTTTAACTTGGTTGTTTATTGGGTTGACATTCCAATGCCACTAATATATGTAATGTGTGCCTTCTTATGCTTTTTGAAAAATCAGGCCAAGGTTTATAATTTCATTCACCTAAAAAAAAAAAAATACCATTGCTATATTTTCTCTGTCCTTTCTTCATTTGCTATTTCATTGATTTCTGATTTTATATTTATTATTTTCTTTCTCCTTCTTACAGTCATTTATTATTTTTAATATGGAACCTTAAATCATTAATTGGGCACTTTTATTCTCTTATAACATAAGCATATAATGATACATGTATTTTTAGCATTGTTTTAGTGATACCACAAAAATTTTCACTAGGATGTTTCCATTTTTTCCATTAAAATATTTTGTAAATTTTTTATAACTTTCTATTTAACCTATCAGTTATTTGAACGTATGTTATTATATTTCCAAATATTTGGCAATTTTCCTATATCTCTCTGTTGTTAACTTTTACTTCAATTTTGTCATGGTCCAAGAATGTATTTTGTATGCTTTTATTGTTGAAATAATACATCATTGGCTGATTTCAATTATTTGTTTGTTTTATTTGTTTTGTTTTATATTTATTAGCTCTTCTCACATAGACCTAAACATATGAACAGAAACAGATACAATTAAAAGATTAAAAATATCTTACAGATCTAAATATGGTGATTTTGTCTTCTGCTTATATATGTTACGTTTTGAAAACTCACACTCCCTGCTGTGTTTGTATAAATCTTCTTTCAGCTTGGAGATGTTCTGTAGCAGTATCTAATATGCTCCCTGAAAGGCAACCCAATGATGTATGATATGCATGGGTGATTCTCCTAAGAGTTATAATCAGCCTGTTGAAGCCAAATTCCTCTTTGAGTGAAGACTATTTGATTAACTGGTGTATACAGTGGTGGAGTAGTTGTTATCAAGTTTTCCCTTTCCAGAACATTGTACATTTGGCTATCATAGAAAATGACCTGAGAGGCTCATGGTTACCCAAGCAATTGTCCTCTTAGTCACACATCTTGAAAAACTAAAGCCCAATCACAATAAACATAACATAATCAACATTCTCTTCCTTTTATCTGCTCTCTTTTTGCTCTTCCTTTCTCTGTTCTATGTTCTCTTCTCTTACTTTAGGCAAGACTCACAAAATTAATGATCTTTTTATGAAAAGAGTTAAAAGTTTGAGCTACTTCTTTATAATGAAATATACATTTGGAAGCATAGTCGTTCAATTAAAATTTCTAATATAAAAAGAATGTAATGAAGCATAGGGTCCATGACAAAAATGCAATGTTTTATGCATAATAAGAAATGGAACTGGCCGGTCACGGTGGCTCATGCCTGTAATCCCAGTACTTTGGGAGATTGAGGTGGGCGGATCATGAGGTCAAGGGACTGAGACCATCCTGGCCAACATGGTGAAACCCTATCTCTACTAAAAAAAAAAAAAAAAAAAAAAAAAAAAAATTAGCTGGATGTGGTGGCACATGCCTGTAGTCCCAGCTACTTGGGAGGCTGAGGCAACAGAATCACTTGAACCCCAGAGGCAGAGGTTGCAGTGAGCCGAGATTGTGCCACTGCACTCCAGCCTGGTGGCAAAGCGAGACTCCATCTCTAAATAAATAAATAAATAAGTAAATAAGAAATGGAACTCAGAAAAATGTATACATATTCATTTTTAAATTTATCTAGTCTTTAAAAAAATCATGAGACAGTAAAATATTTTAAACAAAGAGTAATTTGGTTAGATTTATAATCTGAAAAATAATAGCAAAAATAATATAATAACCACAATAACAACTTAATTCTGACAGTCATGGGTGATGGTTAGGACTAAACAGAATATTATGAAGAGACTGTCCATAGGCCGTTTCATTGAGTCAATAAAAAAGATACAGAGAAATTTAACCAAAACATTTGAGAGAATGAATAAGAGAAAACAAAACTGTAAAATATGTAGGCAACATAATAAAGACAACTTTGCCAAACAGATGAATAGATGGAATCTTGAGAACATTACACTAAGTGAAATAAGCCAATCACAAAAAGACAAATAATCTGACTTCACTTATATGGGGCTGTTAGAGACAGAAAATTTTCAGAGACAGAAAAGTAGAATGATGGTTGGGGAGATTAAGGGACAGTGGAATATGGAGTTAGTGTTCAGTGGGTATAGTTTTAGTTTTGCAACGTGAAAAGGGTTTTGGAGATGGATAGTGGAGATGGATATACAACTATATGAATATGCTTAATATTACTAAACTTTAAAAGTGGTTAAGTAAAATTTTATGTTACGTGTATTTTACCACAATCAGAATGTTTTATTTAAAAAGAAAACAACAGAATATATTAGAAATACTTTATATAAAACACTGTCTAAATTAAAAAAAAATTCAGCCAATCAACACATATTTATTGAATGCCGAGTGGTGTAGTTTCAAAGAATATAAGTAAATTCTTTCCCCAAGACAATACATAAGAATGTTATGACACATAGAGAAATAAAGAGAGAAAGATGGAAAAGATATTTCTTCATAGATGATTTGATCTCCTTGAAACACAAGATGAAGTTATTTCTTAGGCTTAGAACAAGAGATATGTAGTTTTCGGAATAGTTAATAATTATGTAAACAATGAGAAGGGAGCATAAGCATTGGAAAGTCTATAAATCAAATGTGACTACTTATATAATTTAATATATTGTATAAATATAATTATGGAGTGAACAGACCATAATGTTAAAGCCATCAATAAACAAACTGCTTCATATCTAAGGGACTAAAAAATAAGATATAAAATTAGCTCTGCCTAGAAAAATCTTATTAGAAGATATAACTTTAAAAGGTTTCATGATAGTTACCATTTTTGAAAACTAGAAAGTAAAGAAAAATTGTTACAGAAAAGAACAATACGTGAGAGGTAAATGGATTCCTGAAATGTTACTGGAACACAGAATGAGTTATGTGACCCTAATGTTTCAGAGCCAGAAACTGGAGAAAACTATAAACAGGGAAAAAAGCAGACTCTTCCAATGTCACTTGCTGATAGCAGCAGAGCAAGAAAACTCGTATCAACTGGGCAGAGCTTTCTAACACAGAATTTAGCAGCTTCTTCCAATATATTTGTCTCATCTGTCACTCAGGTATCAGGAAAGAAAAGATGAGCTTAAGGACTTTGGCTTTTAAATGGGTAAAATGTGGTAAAAGCAAATCAAGGATGAATGTTACGGAGACTGTCATGGTTAATTTAACATGTCAGCTTGTCTGGCCCATGCTACACAGTATTAGTCAAACACCTGTCTGCTGTGAAGGTAGTTTTTATGATGTAACTAACACTTAAATAAGCAGACTTTGAGTATAGCCTAGATGATTACTTGCCACAATGTGGGTGTGCCCTATCCAATCAATGAAGGTCTAAGAGAAAAGACTGAAGTTCTTGAAGAAGAAGGAATATGCTTCCAGATAACCTTCAAACTAGAGACTATAACATTAACTTTACCCTGGGTCTCTAGCTTGCCAGCATGCTAATTCTTTAAAATAAATCTCCATCTCTGCCTCTCCCTCTTTCTCTTTCTCTCTCTCTCTCTCTTTCTCTCTCTCTCTGTGTTTAAATATAAACATATATAAATAAGTCAACATGTATGTGTGTATATATAGGCATATATATATATATACAAACACATACTATTGGCTATTTCTCTAATGCAGAAACCCACAGTAAAAACCCAAATGATGATGTAAAATTCTAATATAAAATGAAGAGATTAAATTTCATTTGAGTCAATGAAAAGGATAAACGTTAGTCCTAATAATTAAATGTCATTAATTAACTTATGTAAATCGATATTTGCCAATAGTACTCTCATGAGATACTGTTTAAACAAATAAACAAAAAAGAAAAAAGAAAAAAAGAGAAACAGAATCTGGTAAATTGAAAAATGTTGCATTGAATAGCCTTCATATCAGATCTATAATATTTACATTATTTGATTCACATCATTCACATCAAATAATATAAGTGTCAGAAATCTTTCAGTAAAGGCAATTGTTTAGCTTTATTTAATCCTTTTAGTAAAGATTATTGTTTATAACTTATTTGTCCTAGGGTTTCACAAGTTCATTTGACTATCAAATCCTGACTGGAGTGTGTGTTTAATAAATGCTTATATGAAGCTTTGAATAGGACTAAGAAGAAAATAATAATGTATTAGCCTATACTAACAAAATTCCACAGACAGGGTGGCTTAAACATCAAGGTGCTGACAGAGTTGTTTTCTTCAAAATCCTCTCACCTGGGATTGCAGAGCACACTGCTTTTTCTTTGTGTACATGCACCGCTGGTGTCTCTTCCTATTCTTAAGGACACTTATTCTATTAAATTGGAACCTCACCTTTATGACCACATTTAACTTTAATTACCTCCTTTAAAACCCTATCTCTAAATACAGTCATGTTATGGATAAAGAGTTTAACCTATAAATTTGAAGGGACAAAATTCAGTCCATAACAGTGATTTCTTTTCCCTCTAATGTGGTTGGTTATATTGGTAAGACTGGTGGATTTTATCTGGCCAGCTTGTAAGCATCAGCTATCTTTTTTTTTTTTATCTAATTAAACTGATATGCTGAAACATTATATCAATACTTGAGAAATATGAAATGCCAGTTTAACCATTAATAAATACAATATGTTCCAAGAAAGTTAAATGCTTGCTTATACATCATATTGCAATCTCACAATATACCACTTTTCTGAGTGTTAATTTTTACTTTCTGTACTTACAATGGACCGGTTAAAATATGTTTTGGACTTCCATAAAGTAATAGGACAGTTCGATTGTGTTTTCTTTTTCTTTTTGTTTGTTCATTTGTTTCATTTTTGTTTTTGTTTTAGAAAACTCACACCAGAGGCCAGCATTCCCAGGGAAGTGTTATCTTGCCAGCATTCCCTGGGAAGTGTGATCCTCTCAGGATCCCAGGATGGCATGGATTCCTGAAAGACCCAAGAGTTTCTCTCCTCTACTGGGGAACATGTCAAATGATAGCCCATTCCAGAAATGGATTATATTTTTCTGAGAAGTTCCTGTGAGGGGTCCCTAAAACTGGATTAATTTTACGTTTAATGTGAGCATAGCAAACTGAGGGCCCAGGAGTTCATATCATCTTCAGGATGTTTAGCATGGCCAGGTGAATTCAGTTTTCCAGAAACAGAATTTAAAGGATTATGCAAACAATGCAATTCCACTGCACCATAAGCCCCAGAGGCTCTTCTGTGTTATATAAAAGATTTAAAGATTTAAACGATTATGTTTATTTACTGATTCCAGCAATTATTAAAACAGTATCTTTTCCAAAGTTGTTCCAGGATGAGCATTGTCAGCATCACCAGGGAATTTGTTAGAGATACAAATTCTTGGAACTCACCACCAGTTCTCCTGAATCAGAAACTCTGGGAGTAGGGTTCAGCAGTCTGTGTCTTACCAAGCTTTCCAGGTAATTCTAATAAAGTGTTTCATAAGTGATTCTTCCTCTTATCTGATTTTCAGTTGGACTTGTATTTCATAGTAAAATTAGAAGTGTTCTGTGAAAGATATCCTTTAATTTCTTTTCTTTTTTTGTTTTCTATTGGAGCATATCTCAAAATATGCTCCAAAGGAAAATCAAAGCAACCAATTCTGTGAAAGCATGTTAATAAACATGCAGGAAGTTCCTAAACTGCTGTTTAAAAAAATGTGTTTTTCCAGTCTTAAACATGTTTGACCTAAGAGTCTTTTTTTCCCCCAACAAGTAACATCTACTAACTTTTTAAAGGTCAAGGGTTTCCTTTGGGGGATCATCTCTACTTCTTCCTTTGTGTGCCATCCCCTTGAACTAGTCAGTCAAGAGTGAACAAAGAACTTCACAAGACAACCTAAACCTATCTGACTGTTGTCTTTGTAATTTGCCTCTTGAGCTAAGAAAGACAAAAGTGTAAATTAATTATAGCTGATTCACTCCTTTCCTCATATTTTGTCACAGAATAACCAAAATTGTTATAAAATATGTGTCACTTTAAAATTATCAAATAAGACATTCTCTTGAACAGACTAAATTATGGATTATAAGAGCATTGCCTAACTTATTACAGATAACCAGAAACTGTCTCCTGCTTTTCCTGGGGTGTGGGATTGTTAAGCTTCTCTTTTTATTTATAAATACAATATTCTCTCAAGTCATTTCTTTAAAAAGCACTAGCTAACTAGAATTTAGTTTGCTTACTTGCATTTAAAATATTAACTAATACAAGAGTACAGATAATGATTTTAGGCCACATACTCTCAAAAAATATATATAACCCTCATTGGGATATACAGAACTGTTAATTTTCCCAATATGAAGCCAAAGTTAGGGAATTCTCTTTTTCTTCTTCCTCTGTGATAAGACATTATCAGCACATCATGCTGGGTATGTAGCTTGATTCCATGTCTTTACTGTTGCGAATAGTGCCTCAATGGACATATAAGTGCATATGTCCTTTTGGTAGAATGATTTATTTTCCTTTGAGTATATACCCAGTAAAGGGGTTGAGAACCCAGCATAAAGCTGCACACACCGACTACCATCTGATCTTCAACAAAATCAACAAAACAGGCAATGGAGAAAAGACTCCCTACTTAATAAATGTTGCTGGGATAAGTGGCTAGCCACATGTCCAAGAATGAAACTGGACTCCTACGATTTACCATATATAAAAATTAACTCAAGATGGATGAAAGATTTAAATGTAAGACCTAAAACTATAAAAATCCTAGAAGAAAACTTGGGAAATACTATTCTTGACATCAGCTTTGACAAATAACTTATGACTAACTCCCCCAAAATAATTGCTATGAAAACAAAAATTGACAATTTGGGACCTAATTAAACTAAAGAGTTTCTGCACAGCAAAAACAAACAAACAAACTATCAACAGAATAAGCACACAACCTACAAAGTGGGAGAAAATATTTGCCAACTATTCATCAAAGGTCTAATACCCAGAATCTATAAGGAACTTAAATAGTTCAATAAGGAAAGAAAAGCATTAGAAAATGTCCAAAGGACCTGAAAAGACATTTCTCAAAAGGAGACAGACATATGGACAACAAACATGAAAAAATGCTCAACATCACTAGTCATTAGAGAAATGCAGATCAAAACCACAATGAGATACCATCTCACACTGGTCAGAGTGGCGATTATTAAAACGTCAAAAAACAGCAGATGCTGTTGAGGCTGCAGAACAAAGGGCATCCTTATACACTACTGGTGGGAATGTAAATAATTTCAGCCACTGTGAAAATAACTTAGGAAATTTTTCAAAGAACGTAGAACTATCATTTGATACGGGTTTTATATCCCAAATATATAAGAAACTTCTACAACTTGCTAGAAAAGAAAGCCAAAAAACAAATTGTCTGATTTAAATATGAACAAAGTATTTAAATAAATATTTCTCCAAAAAAAGACATATGAATGGCCAGTAGGTATGTGAAAAATATACTCAACATAACTAGTCATAGGGAGAATGCAAATCAAAACCACAATGAGGTATCATCTCTCATCTATTAGCATGGCCAGATGGCCATTACAAAAAAAAATGAAAATAATTGTTGGCAAGGATATAGAGAAATTAAGACCCTTATGTGCTGTTGGGGAGAATGTAAATGGTGCGGCTTCTGTGGAATACAGTACAAAGGTTCCTCAAAAAGTTAAAAATAGAACTACCATAAGATCTAGCAATCCCGGTTCTGAATATTTATCCAAAAGAATTGAAACCAGTGTCATTAAGAACTATTTGCTCTCCCACATTCATTGCAGCATTATTGATAATAGCCAAAAGGTAGAAACAACCCAAATATTGATCAGTGGCTGAATGGCTTTGGAAAATGTGGCATCTACACACAATAGAATATTATTTGACTTAAAAAATAAGGAATCCTGTTGTATAATTGAAGAGCATTAAGGACATTATGTTAAATGAAATAATATACATGTAGAAGAACAAAATTCAACAGGATTCTACTTATTGAGGTATCTAAAATCATTCAGCTAAATAGACATAGAAAGTCGAATGGTAGTTGCCACTGGCTGAGAGATAGAGGAGGAAATGTGTAGCTGCTGTTCATTGGATATAGAGTTTCAGTGAAGAAAGATGAAAAAGTTCTACAGATCTACTGTACCGCATTGTTATAAAATTTCTTATGGTTAACAATATGTTACTGTACACTTACAAATATTTGTTAAAAGGGCAGATCTCAAATGTGCTTTTTATCACTATAATGAAAACTCTTACTATGTGTAGTTAAAATGATTATTGATTATATATTTGTTATTATTTTGTTTCTTTTTGATATTTTTATTTATTTATTTATTTATTTTTTAATTGCATTTTAGGTTTTGGGGTACATGTGAAGAACATGCAAGATTGTTGCATAGGTATAAACATGGCCATGTGATTTGCTGCCTTCCTCCAGATAAATGCCAGATATTTTTATTCTTTCTGATGAAAGAATTTGTCATGAGTAGACTTACAGTAAAGAAAAGTAAAATTGTTAAAGGATGTTCTTTAGAGAAGGAAAATGACAACATATGGAAAATTAGACCTACCCAAAGGAAAACACCAGAAATGGTAAATATGTGAATAAGTAAAACAATAATTTTCTCATTATTTTCTTAAAGATAATAAACAACTTTATAAAATAATATGAATATATTGGAATTTTCATAACATTTGTGGAAGTAGAATTTTTTACAACATTGCACATTTTACAAGTACACAAATTAGCACTGCACACATGGTTTGTAATTGTTTCTGCACAGATATCTAGTAGTTCATTCTAATCACAGAGTTAACTACTTGGGGGAAATTAGTATGCTGTTAATCATGTAATTTCAGCACTTAACGTGTATTATTGTCTTAATGTTTGCATTTATGTATGAATATCATAAAATTATGCATATAGTATACAACATGATATTAGAAATACATATATATATAGTAAAATGGCAAAATCTATCTAATTGATATATGTACTATTTCACATAGTTACCATTTTTGTGCTGAGAATTTTAACAGACACTACTTTTCAAGAATACAATATATTGTTAATAATTATATTACTACATTGTACAATGGATCTCTTGAATTTATTCTTCCTAACTGAAATTTTGTAACCTTTGACCAGTATCTCTTCAAATCCCCCTACCACCACCATTCCAGTGCCTGGTAACTACCATTTTACTCTTCTGTGAGATCAATTATCTGGATCCCACATACAGATGATCTCAGTTGTCTGTTCTCAAATATTCATAGAGTGAAAGATTAAAATTATAGAGCTCAGTGAAATAAAATTAAAAAAAAATTGTTCCTTCTTCAAAACATTTTTTTATTTTCACGTTACCAAAATATTGTGGCTTCTCTACTTTCTCTGTTCAGCAAGCAGATGGGAGTGGTACCCAGTGAGAGGAAGTGTTATAACTCTTTATTCTTGCTGCCTGCAGCTCAGTGAGCTGGAGGGTTACAATTCCTGTACTCCTACAGTTTAGCAAATTCCAGGTTATTGTCCCAGGATCAGGAAGAATAAGACACTGGAGAGTGAGTAAGGCAGAGTAGGATTTATCAAGTGACAGAAAAGCTCTCAACAGAAAGAGCGGACCTGAAAGATGGTTGCTGTCTGCATGGCTAAATTCAGAGTTTTTATGGATTGAGAATGAAGAGGAGAGCATTGTTTGGTCTATGAGCTGTTTTGGGGAAAGTACCATTAAGAAAGAGTCACAATAGTATAAAGAACCAATTGGAGGCAGAATTGAAGTCTTGATCTGTAACCAATTGGGGGCTGGAGTAACATTTCACTCTATGCAAATGAAGATTCAACTGGCAGCCAATCACAGAAAGATCCATATATGTAAAATAGGTGAAAGGTAGAGACCAATTGAGAGGAAGTATTCCAAACAGGAGTGGTAGTCCTCACTCTGGTCCGTGGATTTTATCTGGAACTGGCAGCTCAGTTTTCAGGCCTTACACTGTCCTTGACTTGAAGGTCAAATTTCACTGAGGACCTGTACCTGCCTGCCTAAGAATCTGACTGCTTTCTACTGCTATCAAAAGCCTGTTCTAGAGTTGGAAATTTGGAATGCAAATTGGTTAAAGGTCATAAAGTGAGCAATATTAAAGTGTCATTAGATTTAAAAAATAAATTATCTGACAGGCAAGCTTATTTCTTAACTATTATTTTCTTGCTTTATCATTTAATGAATGCAGTCTCTAAATAAAAACTGTATTTTCACATTTATTATACAAAACTTTTATAATATGTCTAGCTTTTCTTTCTATATTTGTATGTTGTCTTTCAGGTTTATCTTTCTCTAATTCTTGCTAAAAACAATTTTTAATACTTACACTATGGAAAAAGTAGTGTAAGACTCTAAGAAGTAGTTGAAACTTGAAAATAAGAAACTAATTCTATTTTAAAACATTATTTCAAAAACTGGAAATATTTTTTGCCCATTTCTTATAGATCATTTCTTTATAACTAGTGTTTTATAATATTACTTATAAAATATTGGGAAAAGTTAAAAATGGAAAGTATAAAAATCTATCCTTCTAATATGAGCAAGAAGCTGGGAAAAGATTCAACATAGTGAAATCAGGTGATGAAGTATTTATATTCACAAATAAATTAAAATAATGATGACAGAATTTAATTTTCTTTTGTGTATCTTCTTTGAAACTCTAATAAAATATATCTGTATTCTGTATATTGAAGATGTATCCTGGGGCAGTGGTGTTGCAGTTAAATTTATGTTGGATTGCTGTGCAAACACCTCTAGGAATTTGAAACTTCTAATTAGAGATTTGCTTAAGTACTAGGAATTTTATAATAGCCACCCACCTGCCAGGTTTACTAGCTGATGAACACCATGGACACTTGAAGTGTTTGTAGTACACTTTACTAAAAAATGACTCTCTGTGTAGTAATTAAGATGCTTAAGGCATCTTCAGCAGCAAAACTAGACCACGTCTCAGCAGTTATATTTTAATCATTTCTTTTTGTTCTTATTTGCGCTAGCTCTTATAATAAATTTTTGTAAAAATTGTGCCCAAAGCATGTGTACATTAAAAGTCAATTCACTCATTTACATCAGAGAGATAGTATTTTAAAATTGTAGGTTCAGAAAATTACTATTGAACAAGATATGATTTTCGGAGGCATCTTTGGCAAATTTTATTATCCCAGTAGGTACCCATTCAACACACATTAATTTACTCTTCCAACTTCAAAGAGTTTGCAGTCAGTTTATTTACTAAGATGTACATTTTAAGCGTAACTAAAATGTAATATAGTAAGAGTTTTTGAAACAACCCATACAGGGAGTTCTGAGAGCACAAGGACAAACAGTACCTGGAGCCTCAGGGAAGGTTTAGAAAACAAGAGTAATTAAGCTGCCTATTTACTGGTCAAATAATCAGGAAAGAGTAGCAAGAGGGATATTGTGGTAATGGAATAGTTCTGTGTTTTGATTATGGTAACAATTATGTAAATATATAGGAGATAACATTGTATAGAATACACTCAAAACAACACATTTGAGTACATATATATTGTGGAAGGTGAATAAATTATGGGATTATACTCATTTTAATGTCTTTGTTTTGATATCAGACTAGACTTATGTAAGAGGTTATTATTGAGGGAAACTGAGTGACAGGTAGCTGGGACTTTTCTGTATTATTTTATAATTTTCTGTGAGCCTATAATTATTACAAAATAATTTTTAAGAAAAGATGAAAAAGGAGAATTTGACAAATAAAATTTTACATTAAGACTAACATTTGGAATATACAGATATTTTAAATAGATGGGAATAGAAAGAGAAGAGCTGTGACTTAAAAAGGTAGTTTGTGGCCAGGTTTCATAAAGTATTCTATGCAATGCTAACAATTTTGTATTTTCTGCTGAAATCATAAGATATTAGTCCGGCTAAGAAACAGAAGCAAATAATTAGATATAACCCCATCCAAAAAATACTCGATTAGTGATATTGGAATTTCTGCTGTCTTCTTGCAATAAAGAAGCTATAAGGAGATTTTAGGTGTTCTTTACAGAATAATTTGTGTTTACAAATGAAACCACATAATGCACTTAATTCAATGCTAACAAATAATAAAGTTTTTCTGGGCTTTTTCTTCAGTTTTTTTTTTTTTTTTTTAATTTTACTTTGGGCTCTGGGGTACATGTGTACTACCTGCATCCTGCAGGATTGTTACATAGGTACATACATGCCATGGTGGTTTGCTGTCTCCATCCCCCTACCCCATTGCCTACATCAGGCATTTCTCCTGGTGTTAACCCTCCCCATCTTCCCCGCCCCATCCTCCCCGCCCCCTTTGCTGTCCCTCCCCTCCCCCTCACCCACCTAGCCCTGTGAGTGTTATTCCCTTCCCTGTGCCAAGTGTTCTCATTGTTCATCACCCGCCTATGAGTGAAAACATGCGGTGTTTGGTTTTCTGTTCTTGTGTCAGTTTGCTAAGAATGATGGTTTCTAGATTCATCTATGTCTCTACAAAGGACATGAATTCATCATTTTTTTATGCCTGTATAGGATTCCATGGTGTAGATGTGCCACATTTTCTTTGTCCAGTCTATCATTGATGGGCATTTGGGTTGGTTCCAGGTCTTTGCTATTATAAACAGCACCTCAATGAACATATGTGCACATGTGTCTTTATAATAGAATGATTTATAATCCTTTGGGTATATACCCAGTAATGGAATTGCTGGATCAAATGGAATTTCTATTTCTAGGTCCTTGAGGAATCTCCACACTGTCTTCCACTATGGTTGAACTAATTTGCACTCCCACCAACAGTGTAAAATTGTTTCTTTTTCTCCACATCCTCTCCAGCATCTGTTGTCTCCAGATTCTTTAACAATCGCCATTCTAACTGGTGTGAGACGATATCTCAATGTGGTTTTGATTTGCCTTTCTCTAATGACCAGTGATGATGAGCATTTTTTCCATATATTTGTTGGCTGCATATATCTTCTTTGGAAAAACATCTGTTCATATCCTTTGCCCACTTTTGAATGAGTTTTGTTTGTTTTTTTTTATTGTAAATCTTCTTTAGTTCTTTGTAGATTCTGGATATCAGTCCTTTGTCAGATGGGTAGATTGCAAAAAATTTCCCATTCTGTTGGTTGACAGTTCACTCTAACGATAGTTTCTTTTGCTGTGCAGAAGTTCTTAAGTTTGATTAGATCCCATTTGTCTATTTTGGCTTTTGTTGCCAGTGTTTTTGGTGTTTTAGTCATGAAGTCCTTGCCTGTGCCTGTGTCCTCAATGGTGTTGCCTAGGTTTTCTTCTAGGGTTTTTATGATGTTAGGTCTTATGTTTAAATCTTTAATCCATCTGGAGTTAATTTTTGTATAAGGTGTAAGGAAGGTGTCCAGTTTCAGCTTTCTGCACATGGCTAATCAGTTTTCCCAACACCATTTATTAAATAGGGAATCCTTTCCCTGTTGCTTGTTTTTGTCAGATTTGTCAAAGATCAGATGGTTGTAGATGTGTGGTGTTGCTTCTGAGGTTCTGTTCTGTTCCACTCATCTATATCTCTATTTTGGTACCAGTATCATACTGTTTTGATTACTGTGGCTTTGTAGTATAGTTTGAAGTCAGGTAGCGTGATGCCTCCAGCTTTGTTCTTTTTGCTTAGGATTGTCTTGGCTATGCGGGCTCTCTTTTGGTTCCATATGAAGTTTAAAGTGGTTTTTTCCAGTTCTGTGAAGAAGGTCAGTGGTAGCTTGATGGGGATACCATTGAATGTATAAATTACTTTGGGCATTATAGCCATTGTCACAGTATTGATTCTTTCAACCATGACATGGAATGTTTTTCCACCTGTTTGTGTCCTCTGTTATTTCCTTGATCAGTGGTTTGCAGTTCTCCTTGAAGACATCTTTTACACCCTTTGTTAGTTGTATTCCTAGGTATTTTATTCTCTTTGATCAATTGTGAATGGGAATTTGCTCATGATTTGGCTCTCTGTTTGTCTGTTATTGGTGTATAGGAATGCTTGTGATTTCTGCACATTGATTTTATATGCTGAGACTTTGCCAAAGTTGCTTATCAGCTTAAGAAGATTTTGGGCTGAGACAATGGGATCTTCCAAATCTAGGATCATGTCATCTGCAAATAGGGACAATTTGACTTGTTATTTTCCTAGTTGAATGCCCTTTATTTATTTATTTATTTTCAGTTTTAAGTAGAGTTCATAACACTGAGAGATAAAGGGTTTTTAACAAACAGAATAACAAATGGACATGCGATTGGTATGAGGCATTATCCTGTATACGTCATATTGATATTTTTGTGTATCCTCAGTACATAGCATTTACACACAGAACCACTGCAGCACAGCACAAGAGTATCTGAAGAGGCTGAATCAGATTAAGGATGTTTAACAGACTGAAGGTTTTTAGTGTATGTATTCTATATGAAAACAGGTTTAACTTGTGAACTGGCAGGTAGAAAGCAACTCTGCCAAACACCACAATTAAAGCCCCTACTTTAGTGCACAGTTCCACCCCTTCCATCTGCATGTATGACACATTAACAGTATTTAAAGGTAAACGAGGCACTTTGTGGCAACCACAGCCATCGTTATGAACATATTGCTCAAAATTTCTAGAACGAAACATTTAACATAAATTTTGTCTTTGGAAAATGGTACTAACATGTGTATTGTATTGTGTTGTGTTGTATTGTACTGTATTGCATTTTATTGTATTTTTAGAGACAGGGTCTCACTCTTGTCACCCATGCTGGAGTGCAGTAGCATGATCGTACCTCACTGCAGCCTCAAATTTTTGGCCTCAATCCATCTTCCTGTCACATCCTTCAGAGTAGCTAGGATTACAGACACAAGCCACCCTGCTGGCTGAATAATCATTCTTAATGTCTTGAATTAAACATTGAAAGCATAATACAGTAATTTCCAAATTACTTGTAAGAAAATGTATTAAACATTTTGTAAAACATTTTTTTTTAAATACAGTACAAAGGAGTTCTATCATTTATATATTTATGAGCTGTATTAGTCCATTTTCAAACTGCTGATAAGGACATACCTGAAACTAAGCAATTTACAAAAGAAAGAGGTTTACTGGATTTACAGTTCCACATGGCTGGGGAGGTAGCCAAAGGCAAGAAGGAGTACGTCACATTTTACATGGAAGGCAGTAGGCAAAGAAAGAACTTGTGCAGAGAAACTCCCATTTTAAAAACCATTAGATCTTGTGAGACCCATTCACTATCACAAGAGAAGCTCAGGAAAGACCTACCCCCATGATTCGGTCATCTCCCACTGGGTCCCTCCCACAACACGTGGGAATTATGGAAAATATAAGATGAGATTCTGGTAGGAACACAGAGCCGAAACATATCATGAGCTGACTGTAAACTTGATGCTTCAGTAAGTATCATTTAAAATTTCTATTATTCATTGGATGATTTGGTAGCAGAAGACAGGCAAGTAGTAGTTTTTTAGAGTTACCAAAGACATAGTGTATGAGAGTCAGATCAAACAAGGCTTAGATCAATTCAAATCCAATAAACATTTACTCAGTCCAACATAGTTGGTGATGTGTTTCATATGTATTATTCATCTTAACTCCCATAACAACCATATCATTTAAACCATATCATTAAAAAGACATGCTTTTTAAATTGAATGGATTAAATCTTAAAGGCAAGCAAAAGGACATCAGAATTATCTACTTCCCAATCACTTTATGCTCACTTCCTACCAACACACACACACACACACACACACACACACACACGCTCTTGCCACTTGAATCAACAGTTAACTTAAAAGCAGAATGTCTAGTCCCTTGTTTATTGCCTTTTCTTATGTTATTTTTAACTTTCTTCATTGACCCTGAAATCTTATTATATACAAGATGTACTAAATAAGGTGTCATACAGAAAACTGTATACATTTTACTTTATCTGTATTTAGGACATTCAGGGTATTAATTTTTAATGTTCTAAATTCAATATTAATTTTCAATATAAACTGCTACCTCACAGATTGATTTTTATCAACTAGCCTAGCATTAAATGTATTGCACTCCCATTGTACCTCGAGGTATATAATTGGCTTCTGGGATAAGTAATATAGCTGAGAAAATCAAATCTACATTTTTAAAATTTTTATTTAGTTTTACTGTGTTCATAGGCATGGATAAACATATATTTAAGACTCACTTAAATAAAACAATTAGCCTTGTCTAGAATTTTGCTAGCTTACACATTTCCTTAATGTGATGAAAGGATTGATTCATCATTTTGAGTTAAAAGATTTTTTTTATAAACAGAAGAAAAGGCTACTTTTTGTCCATTACCTATCTAAGTATGCCACTGTTATATACAAAAAAAAAAAAAAAAAAGAATTTACACATTATAAAAAATCTGACTGACATTAAAAAAAAAAAAAGATGTGTTTCACTTAGGGACTAATTGTGCTGTCACTTGTTCTCCTACATGTTCTCTCAGCAGCCATCTAAACTTCCAAGAGTTTGGTAATATAGGATTGCTTGAAGATAAGACCAGAAATAAAAATTTGACTTTCCATTACAAACAAAACCAAAATAATAATTTATTACTACTATTTCACATCTCTATCTTCTTTAAGTGTGCATAATTTAATTACGTATTATTGTACTGGTTACCTTGAAAAAAATTATTGTAACTTTTAGCTTCAATTTATTGATATAAAATGAAGTTTTTCACATATTAAAAGATTTATCAACTAATTAACAATTATATAAACCTAAGTACATTTATGTTTTATCATGTTCTTATAAACTGAGATACAATATACAATTGAATGATAGAATTTTCTAGTTTTTTTTTTAATGGCTTTCAAAATATTTTCACACCATTTTAAAATTTTGTTTTAGTTTCCTACTCTCAAACAATCCATTCTACTGTTTTATTTCTATTACCACTTTAGGGAAAGCATAATGACACAGAAAGAAATACAGAAGCCCTCAAATTAAGAATCTTGGATTTTAGGCCCACTGTTCAACTAACTGCTTAAAGTGTGACTTCAAGTAAGTTTCTCACTCTCTCTGAGCCTCAGCTCTTTTGTCCATATTAAGCCTTAGTCTAGATAATCTTTATGGTGTCTCCACTGATGCAAATATTTCTCTGCTATCAATGTCCTAAATCTGAGATTACCCAGAAATAGAGATTAACAAGAATAATGCAAGCAATAAGAGAAAGAAATATTTAAGAAAAAAATTACATTATGGAACATCTATTATTCACTTCAAAAAATATTTCATCAGAAGGTTAATATGTAATGTCATTATATCCATGACTTTTTAAAATATATTTCAAACTTAATCATACATTTAATAAAAAGTTTTCTTCCTAGACAATTACAACCTTCTCATTGCATTTAGATAATTCATTATATGGCAATTAAATTATAAACTGGTTTAGTAGAAATTTTCCTTTGGAACAAAATGGTTTCAAATTAATACAAGAGCAGGATAATTATTGATGCTAGGTCAAAGAGCAGATACAGCATATTAAATGCAGACAAAGAAGCAAGAATCAATACTGTTGACTCCACATGAAGCAAAATAATTAGAGATACATACTTACAAAAGGAATAAACAATAGAGATATGATTATTTATCTTTGATTGATGAGTAAAGTCCTACAGGAAGTTTATCAGCAGCATCATTACCTTCTTTTCCTAAAACTTTCATTTTGTGTAAGGAAAACATATAGAGAATCAAATATAAAGAGAGCTGCTATTTCTGCTTCTGTATGCTTAGGTAATGATGACCTAAGTAGAAAAATTGGAATGATTCAGGCCAGTAGCCAGTAGCATATTCAGACTTTGATTTAGTCTGGACACCTCTTGACTCCAAAGGGAAGCCACAAGTTCAGGCAAATGGTAGATTTTAAATGGTCTCATGTGTCAAAGAGGTTGAATGAGCAGACTTAAAGTTGAAGGTAGCATAGAAAGATAAGTAGAGTCATATGATAAGAATTTTAACAAGAATGAATTTTAAGCATATTAAATAAATTAAAACCCAAGGTGTTTTATATCATCCAAAAAGTAGAAGGCATATGTTAACTAATTGCCAGAAGTATATGTTAATAAATATATGCATATAATTATAAAAGTAAAGTTATTCTAAACCCTTTAAGTCATGTAAGAGAAAATGCCTTTTTTTTTATTCTGTCAAATAAAATTATTGGCAGACTAGAATTAGGAGACAATTATTAAAACATCTAGGAGGCTTGCTTTTAAACGCATCTCACACAAGGGGTAGTGACTTCATATGTAAAATAATAGAAGGCAAAATTTTGGAGGATCTTAACTTCAAATTTTACTTAAAATTAAATGTCAAAAAATGCACATACTATATTTAGAGAATCAGCATCTCTGCACTAGTCATGATTAATGACAAATCCCCTTACTTGGTAGTCTTCCCACTGAGTTAGTAAAACATGGAAGCAAAATGTTGATTCCACAGCTGCAAGGGCTTTCCAACCTATGCGGTCATGCTAAAATGCTTTCTGGTCATGGACACTGCAGTTAAAATCACCCATAAGAGGGCAGGTAGAAAACCTAATGCTTGGTAAAACACTAGTTACTTCACCCCTGTCACCAAAAATACTCTATACAATTCTCTTTGATTAAATGTAGCACAATTGCCATTTTTATTAATAGAAGCAAGATTTAGATGAATAAAGTTTTTTCCAGTGTGACAAATGAATAAAAGACAAAGGAGAACATCATTATTGTCTCACATTTTCATTAATCTTAAAACGTCTAAAGAAACCAGCTCTGTGTTTGCGCACCAAAATATATAGGTTTTAATTACAAGATAACTCTATTTGGTATTTTAAACTTGTTACATGTTTTTCCGTAGGCCATATACTGATATCAGCACTTAGGTAGAAATAAGACTGCAATGAGGACAAAACCTGGTACAGGAAAGGAAGTGACAGAGGCCAGGAAAACAAAGTACATAGCAAGAATCAGATGCTGAAGGAATAGAAGGAGATACACTAAAAGGAAAAAAAAAAAAAACCCATGTATTTATTATTCAAAATATCTCATTTACAATACTGCTCATTTAAAAAAAAATTTTAAATCATGCCTTTCAAGAATATTTGAAAAATTGGGCTCTTTCAAAACAGTTTGATGATATTAACAACAGACATATTTATAGGAATAAATTAATGTCTGTGACAGTACCTAACATGTTAGATGATACCAATATGCCATGCAGCATTCTAAGTTTCTTACATGTACAAACTCATTTAGTAATCTCAACAACCCTAGAAAATAAGTAGAATTATTATTTTTGCTCTGAGATCAAAATATTGCTTACAACTGCACTGAAGAAATCAGAATAGGGCCATAGGCATAACCCACGTACCAACTTTCTTATCTACATACTAATCTTTCCTATTTGTTTCCGTAAATGACTCTCTATGCTCCCATGCTAAATCCTTCTTCCACTTGTAACTAGGACTGGGCAATAATAATCCTATCCCAACCCTTCCATTGCCTCCACCTCTCCTGCTACTGAATAATTTTCATCTGCATGCTGCTATGCTATTTCTTTTTTTTTGTCTCATCTTTACTCTTATTATTTCAACAAACCACTGTTCTATTTTTTTCTCCCCTTTGAGGTAAAATTCAATGAAACTCACAGTATCTAGTCCTTTTATCCATTCCTTCTTAAACCCATACTATCCACATCTAACCTCTACGCCATTAAAATATTCTTACTAATTGCCAGCAATAGCCTCTAGGTTGCCAAATTTAATGATCATTTTATTTGGCCTTTTGGCATCATTTTTCATGGTTGATCGCTCTCTCTTCCTTGATAGACACTCTCACTTGACTTGATAATACTCACAAAAACAACATTCAAAAAGACAAAGGAACAGTACAGAACATATCGTTTTCAGACAAAGCAATTTGACTTACATAAATACAAAGGTATTTAGTGTCATCATTAAAATTTGCAGTATCTAGGACAACAATATCACTAGGATCTGCTTTACCAAATGTCTCAATATTTAGAAGTCATAAATCGAGTTTTAAAAAACTACGAAATAAACAAAATATATTATGTCTTTTTATCTGGCTTAAATGCTCTTACAACAACAACATTTATTTTGTTGCTTTATTTTTCTGTCCTAAACTGTGTTTTTGTGTTTTGTTCTTTCTATGATGACCTTGATTTTTACTCATTCTCAATTATCAAAATGACTGTTGCAATAAAACATTTAATTGTATTTAAAATGTGATTATGTTTCTTGACAAATTGAACACAATGGTACACGTTGGAAAAATAAAATTATTCATATATATTTCAAGAAGTATTTTATTCTAATCTAAAATGCTCATTGCTTACTGAACTTATATATTATTATTAAAGATAAAATAAAAAATTTAAAAGTTAATATTTAAATCAAATTTATTTAATAAATCTGGATATTTAAATTCATTTGGGGAAATTAAATATGTGTTACTAAACTGTATAAAAATGTTATTCAGTATACAATTACTTGTCAGTGTAGAAAATTATTACTACTCTTCACACACCTTCTACCTAGGCCCCCCCACATATGCAAGGTAATTTAAGTTAATTGATAGAAAACATTTCTCAGTCACTATGTGCAAATCCTACAGGTGCAATGCTAATTCTTGATTATATCCAGAACTACTTATTGGATCATGAACAGAAACAAACAAACAAGAAGATTGTATCTACTATTGAGAAACAACATTTTGTTTTGCACAAATCTATTGCATTTGTGTTGAAAAGTATTTGACAAGTTAATTTGTCTTCTCAGTTCCACTAATTGCACTATCTTTCCCTACACTCCTACCAGTTGTCTATTTCAATGTCAGTGTAGGCTCAATCCACAAACTATCCCAGCAATGAAATCTAGTCATCGTGTTCTCCAGGGATATGAAGTTAAAGATATAAAAAAAAAGTACTCTGGAAACTGAAGAGTATTAGTCACCAAAGAAAATGTTTTAGGATTATGAGTAGTGTTGCTCTAGTTGTGGATATCTGATCTGAAGAAACAAAGGATTCTGTACATTCTTTAATTCATTTGTTTTTGGATGATTGCAAATATGCAAGGCCCTCTATGGAGGCCAAGACAAAGGACTTTAGTGCCTGATTCATACCATAATACTGTGAATTATTATCAGTTATTATTGTATTAAGGTTATTAAATGTGTCATTAATATATGAAACGTGACTATAATAGGCACCACTGATCTATAAACTATAAGTTTTTAAAGATTTCATGAGACTGAGAAGTTAGAGAAAAACAACAAATTGGGATGTGACCATCCATTCTTAATTAATACCTCAACTCTGGTTTTATTAAAAGGAATAATAACAATTTTAGAGAAGGAATTTTTTACTCACACTTTTTGTTTTCTTTTTAAAATATTGCTGGTGAAAAATTATTTAAAAAGCATTGTAATACACAGTAGAATATAACTTGGAATAAACTATTTGAGATTTATAGACTAAAATGTACCACAAAAATTGTCAACTTTATATTCATATTGTTCATATCATGAGTTTTTATAATATTACATTTACTACTTTAAGTTTTTGATAATAGACAGTTTTTGATGTTGCAGGATTTGGCCTTCTATATTTTAAATCATAGTTTTAATAGATACCATAAGGTATCCTTTAATTCCTTCTCTCTCAAAGCAGCTGCATATTTTGAAGCTCTTAGAATTGAATTGGCATTTGAATCAGAATACAGGCGTTTAATTTCTCAGCTATTTCCATTATTCTTTGCTCTGCTAGAAACTAAAGTTTAAAATGATAAGAAAAGAAACAAGTTATGAGTCAAATGAAATTTGTTTAAAGAAAGAAAAAAAAATGTATGGCTTTATTCGTATCATTATCTGTCAGAAACCAAAGGAAATGCTTAGTTTATATTGCTTAATTTTAAACTATAGATCTTCAAAAGACTTAAGTTTGCAATAAACTTGGCATACCCAAGTGAAGTGCCTATGAAAATTGAGGGAAAATTGTGGGTGACATACTTGGGTATTATGGCAGCAGGATGTAATTAGAAAGAGTGAAAACCCTAGAAAGGGCATTTGGCTAATGATAGTCTAGTTAATTTGGAAACACGTAAGTCTAATGATTAATCAGAAAGTACTTCACATAAATTTTTACATTTATCCCAGATGAAACTTGAGAATCTGGTGGAAAGTGTGAAAAGGCAGTAAGATCAGCTATCGGCACTTCTCATGAAGAAAGATCATCATTAACAATACAAGCAAGTTATCGCAACATAATTGACGTGAACTTTACATGAAAACAAAGTTGTTTTGGAATGTAGCACTATAGACACCTAGCTTTTTGTCTTGTTAAAGATTTGAACATTCGATCATTTGCTGTTTTTAATATTATTTTTATATACTTTTCTTTTCAGCTAATGAATATCAAACAGCAATAGATATTCATTCCTTCTCCACCTTAGTTCTTCTTCTTTATATAAGAGAATATAAACAAGCAAGAATCTTAGAAAAATAGGACTTTAGAATGTTAAATTGGAATTAAATTGAGAGATAATTATGTCCAACATCCTCATTTTGTATAAGAGAAAAAAAATTCAGGAATAGTGATTTGAATATATCACAGCTATTTCCCCAAAATCATTTCAGCACTCCAATTATTATCATTGGAGACTGAGTTTTAATTATGAGCAAAATCATAGTGATCAAGAAGGCCTTACAATTTCTCTCAGCTGGACCAAACTTTAAACAGGCTTCTTTCTGCCTCAAAGCCCCTGACCCCTTGTTTTCTTTTTCTTCTTTCTTTCTTTCTTTCTCTTTCTTTCTTTCCTTTTTTCTTTCTCTTTCTAAGAGTATTTTATAAATCTTGTCATTGTAAATTCATTCCTCTGTTCCTTTGAGGTGTAAATCTTTTTAAAAGCTTCTTGTCAGTTTTACAACTCAAGAATGTCTTTCTGAAAGACCTGGGAGGCATTCCTTTGAAATGTAATATTAAGAAAGATAGTGCCCCTATCTTTCAGTTTCTATGGGAATATAGGGGCCTAACTTCTGCAGGGAATTGCCTCCCAAAGGACCTGTAACAAAAAGGGAAAGTTTACTCTTCTTTTGGGTAAAAGCAGTAAGCAAACACAAATGGTCTATAACTCACCCTCCTGCCTCAGCTTTTAAAAACTCCTAGCCCTTTGTTTTGTTTCTTTGGTTATTGATACATAATAATTGTACATATTTATGGAATTCATGTGATATTTTGATACATACATATAACATGTGATGATAAAATCAGAGTTTTTAGGGTATCTATCCCCTAAAATATGCATCTTTTTGTGTGTTGGGAACATTTCAAATCTTCTCTTCTATTTTGAAATACGTAATTAATAACTGTTAACTAGAGTAACACTACTGTGCTATTTAACACTAGAACTTATTTCTTCTATGGGAAGGGAGGGGTGAAGAGAGGTTGATTAATGGACCCTTGTTTAAGTAGAGCTTAGTTCATACTGAGTTCTGCCTCTACCCACTATTTCAATAATAATTCAATGACCTTGAATAAGATCATCTTCCCTAATTAACTTTGATTTAATTTATTCTTGAATAGCAGCTACATGCATTTGGCCAAATAACATCAGAACATAGCATGCCTAGAAAAATTAAGTAATATAACTGATGAAATATTAATGTAAATATGTAGTTTTGGGGGATGTGAAAGACATTGATAAATTTGGGGTTTTTTTTAGATACAAGAAGAGAAAGTGAACAAATATTAAGAATGTCTCAGCATGTCTCTGAAATGGAGCATCATTAAGAATAAACTTAAAGTCTCTCAATATGCTTGCCAACTTTGCTTTAGACTCTAGCATGAAGGATATTTAAGTTCTACTATTTTGAAATACTTATAATTATTTTGAAATGTCTACATTTATGATATAATTCACACATTTTAACTAAGAAGATCTGGTTGGGTAATAATGTTTGCTTTTTCCTGTTGAAGAGAATTCACATTGGGGAAACGCATAGTTTATCAGTGTGGCAAAAGGTATATAGTTGTGATACAGTCATAACATCTAATCATAGAAATTTCCTGAACCAGGCACTGTCCTTAGATGACACAAGTATAAATTTCAGTTAGACATTTAGATTTCTCAAAAATGACTAATATGGTCAAAATACAGTTATATTACACACACACACACACACACACACATAGCTTTCATGACTCATCTATAAAAATTTTTAATATATAAAGATGATAAAGACAAAAAATCTCATAAGTTAAGCCAGGATTCTGCCATTTTGTGTAGTGATGATGAGAAAACATCAATAATAGGACAAGAGCTAATTACTAACTCATGTTAATAACATATTTTATTACAGTTTGTTTGCAATTTAGAATTATTCTAATTACAAGTCACTCACTGGTCCCTCCTTTCTGATACCAAGAAGGGTGGATAAATCTCAGATAAATTATAGCAAACAATATACTTTCCCTGAATTATATTTATCTTTCCACTCAATCTGTCCCCAAACCTCTCCTTAACTCTGGGGAAGATACAGAAAAGAATATAGTAGTTGTATATTTCAAAAATTTCTCATTTTTAGTCATTACTCACTTTTGGGAAATTTGCTTCGCGATATATTTGGTTACCAGATTCAGATAGTGTTTAACTGAAGATGTCAGTCTTTACTAATGTAGTAGCCATATTCTGTATTTTGATGGCCTAACTTGTAAAAAGTACTATTATAGTTGCGAATTGTGTCACCAAATTAATTATAAATCAGTATGATTAACATGGAAATATTGCAAATCTAGCTATCTTTAAACAAAGAAGTAGGCTTTCACTACCTATACATACTGCATTTCTGTCTGTGTTACTTTAATTCCCTCACATCCAAAATTTGGACGGCTGCATAAGGGCTTGGTGATGGCCATGAAATGTACTCGGTTTCTTATAGATATAGCATCGTTATCAAAGAAAATATTTACTTGAAAATTAATATATTCTGTTATATATCAACTAACAATGTTCAATTCTTTTCTAGCAAAGCCACATATAAATAATCATAAAGTAATCATACTATTTTTTTTGAGACAAATAATAGAAACTGTCAGGGGTATCAGTAGAAAGCATTCTGGGGATGTTTAGAGATTCTTCTGCTTCTTAGGCTATACTGGAACAAAAACCAACAGGAAACAAGTTTATTGATGAAAAGCTGGAGGTTCATGGATAGGTAGTAAAATATGGAAGAATGCTATATTTTATTCATATGATTTTCTGATATTTTAATATATGTAAGTAATTAAAACTGAATGAGTATTAACTGAGCACCTTGATGCCCAGTCAATGCTTTTCAGTGAAGAACTCAATTAGTCAATACAAGGTTAAAATAGCATAAAGAAAATAACTTTATTGTGTTCCAAGAAAGGCTGTGATACCATTATTTTTATATTCTTAGTTACAGTATTATCTTGGTGGATATTTATTCAGGTGTGTTGAAGTTTTCAAAGAATATTTTATGGTAGTTGTAAAACTTTCCATTATAATATCACTTTAAAAACTACTTTAAATAAGAAAGATGAAATTTTAAAGTAAAATAATTTTTACCAAATATTTTGTTTCATGAAATATTGTTTAAGCCCATTTTTATTGGATATATTTAAGATGTACAAGATGGTATTTTGATGCCCATACACATAGTGTAAACAAATTAACATTTCTATCACCTTCAACAGTTACTTTTCTGTAGTAGGATCCCCTGAAATCTACTCTCTTAGTAAGTTTTCAGTATACAATACAACATTATTACCTATATTCCTCATGCTGTACATTAGAGTTCCAGATTCATTCATCCTACATAACCGCAAGTTTGTGTCTTTTTCTACTTTTTATCTATTTCCTCCCAGTCTCCACTCTTGGTAAGGCACTGATAATTTCAGATAAATAATCTCATAAGAAAATTATGAATTTTTGTTCTCTAATGAATTGAAATGTTCTTTTGAAATCTAGTAATATTTTTAAGCCCCAAAATAGGACAAAGTAAGTTTTTATACTATATTGCTGAAAACATAGTATGCTAGCCAATGTTATTATCTCATTTTAGATATGCATATATTTTTGAAAATCCACCTGAAATAGCCATTAATTTTGTATATCTCAGCTTACATTAGGCCTGTCTTCCCTGCATAAAAAACTGTTTCAAATTGAGGTAGATGCCATACAAATGAAGTCCTTTTGTAATAAATAGGGAAGGACTTTGGCAAAACTATGCCCAAATCATGTTGTCTAGGCTTGTGCACTGGTTGCCTCAGACTAATCTTCACTCTACTATGTGTGAAGAAATTGACTGAGACTTAAATCTTAAGAAATACTGGCTTTTGGCATTACACAATTCATTAGGGTGCTGTGTTTGTCCTTTGTTTTATAATCTTAAGGTGGTTGCTGCATTGCTCTCCCTGTCATATGTAAATGATATGGAGGGTAAACTGGGGTTCCAAGACGTTACTCTGACTTATGCACTCACTTTGCTAATGGAACTCTTTTAAAATACTCTAGCCACCAGTTCCAATGTTCTACACAGGATAGTAGTTTGGCACCTACAGGTGCTATTATAAAGCATGATATGTAAGTATTGTTAGCTGCTTGCAATGTCAAAAGTCTGAGCTGGGGAATCTATAGGCAGAGCTGTAACCTCCCAAACACAAAATAATGCGGTGACCTAAGTACTTCATATTCTCTGAGACCAGTTACAAGAGCCCAGGCTGGCAGGCCAGGCTGGATATCTAAGAGTCTGGATACATAGGGCCTGACAGATGCTCTATCTCTAGGACACTTCCCTTTCAAACTCTGGCTAGTGAACTTTCCTATTGTTCTTTCCTGTCTGTTTGGTTCTCTCCTATATGAAACACTTTGGGTGAGAAATCTTAGAGAGATAAAGTGAGAGTATAATACATTTGAATATGTTGAAATACATGTTTTTACATTTATATCAAGATTTATGAAAGGTGGTAATTCCATCCTGTGGCATTCTCTGGGCTTGCTTAAGGAGCAAGATTTAATTTAATTTAATTTTAATCTATTATTTTTACACTAGTTGCCAATTACAATTCTCCTCAAAGATGTTAATGGGAAGAGAACTAAATTTACTAATGAGGAATAAGACAATTTGTTTTCTGTGAATTATGTGTAGATTCCTAGACATCAGCCTTAATCCAGCACTAAGATACCTTGAGATGCCAACAGAATCCTTTGGTTTAGATTCTCAATGGGGCCCCCTTTAGGCCTTTGTGACATAATGCTTATGCTCAAGTAGGACTTTGATTATCTATGAGTTAGCTGTACATATTATAAAAGCAAAAGCTACTTACATAAAACTAATAAAGTAATTTAATTTAATCAGTTAATGAAAATGTTTTCAAGTAACTGGGCCAGATGGTAGCTTAATATATTCACTTTCTAATTTAATTTACATAATTTAAAAAGAATATGAAAATTCCATGACTTGACTTCCACTCCTATAAATTAGGTCCAGTCAACATATTCAGTGTTTAATGACATTTAAAAACTCTGTAGCTTTATTTTCATTAATTTACCATGTATATGAAAAACAGTTCCTAAATTGCTTTAAAAGCTTGCCATTTTTTAAAAAGCTTTGAAAATTATATAAAGTTTGCAAGAACTGTTCATCAAACGTCTGTACACCATTATGTATATTTGCCAATTTTCATCATTTTGCCGTCTTTACTATATCTTCTTTTATTCTCTTTCTCTCTCCCTTTCTCCTGTCTCCCTCTCTCTCTCTCTGACATTTCTGTCCTTTGGCTGAACCATTTGAGAGCAAGTTACAGACACGACCAATTATCCCTTAATAATTCAACCTGTATCTCATAGGAACAAGGACATTGTATCACATGTTTACAGTACAATTAACATGTTCGGAAACTTTACTATTGATATAATAATTAAATCTAATTCACTATACTCCAATTCTTTCAATTGTCCAAGTAATCTCCATATATATTTATATGGAGATCTATATCTATATCTATATCTATTTATATATAATATTTTTAATTGGTCCAGGATAATGCTTTTATTTATTTGTGTGCCTCTTTAGCCACGTTTACCCATAAACAATTCCTCACCTTTTCTTTGTATCTCATATCACAGACACTTTTAGGAAAATACATGGATTTCTCTTTGTTCTCACATGATTAGATTCAGATTACACATTTTTGGCAAAAATTTAACACAACATGTGGCGGTGGGGGTAATAATGTCCATAAGTCCCAGTGGTTCTGTGTTAATTTGATGTATTTAATGTAGGTGGGATATTTTATGTCAACAAAAAAGTAGCCTGTTGAGATTCTCTGAGACTATGTAAGTACTACATCCCCATCATATTTTAACTGACAGTTTTGGCATTCATTGACTATTCTTATCTGAATAAGAATAAAAAATCGGTGCAGGGAGAATTTTTTAATCTATTATTTTTACACCTAATTTAGTTATTTATGTACTTACTTAAAATCACTATGGGCTCATATTCAGTGGATTATAATCCATTCCATAATTGTTCCATAATTGGCTAATGCAAACATTTTCACATTGACTTGAGTCCCTCCCTTTTTAATAGTATTTTCTTACTTTCTGGCATAATGAAGTGTTACAAGTTTATTTTGTACTTTCTCTGCACCATCCTTCAAATCAATTATTTCTTCAAAACTTACTTGTTCTCTTAAGTGAGGAGTAGTTTGGAAAAGCAAGATACATTTGCTTGATGCATTAATGCCTATTGGTTTGATATTCTACTTGGATCATTTTAACAAAAGAACTATAGGTTAGTAGGTTGCTAGGAGGGTGGGTAGAGAGATATATTGATAGATAGATTTTTAAAAATCATGTTTTTATTGTTCAATACTAAACACCACAGATTTCATCCTTGCCTTACTAGACTCCCATTCCGTATTTGCTTCCTCATAACATGAATGCCTGCTTCTCATGTCATACATTTATATTTGACATATGTTTATTTATTTGCTTAATTTTACAATATGTATAGCCTTACCCTACAGAAAAGTGTTAACATAGTGAGCTTAAATTGCTACCCTTGAAAAGATCTGCTTGCAAGGTGAGCCCTTGGCTGGTATCTGGGAACTTGGCTTTCAGGAGTGTTCCTACACTAACTGGTAAAAATTTCTCACTGTGTCTAAACTGTTTGGGTAAACAATATGGCATATCCTGAACACCTACTTTCCTTCTATGTACAAAAGTCTGGAGCTTTTGTACATGTCAGGTAGAGGCCCCCTATTTGACTAGGCCCAGTAACAGCTGTGGATGATGACTCTGTAACAAGTTTCCCAGTTGAAAACATTTCGTATGTTCTTGCTGGGGAAACTAAGCACATTCTGTGTGATTCCACTGGGAGAGGACCCTGGGGAAACTGTGTTTGGTTTCCTCATATTTGCTCCATGCAACTTCTCTATTAGTTAATTTTGTTCTGTATTCTTTTGCTGTAATAAATCACAGCTGTGAGTAAAACTATGTGCTGGATTCTATGAATACCTCTAGGGAATCTTCAAATCAATAGTCTTGGGTACCTCTAATACATCTGCAAACAGAACACCTCTAAGGAGAGTTTTAAAAATTACATCTTTTTTTTCCTGTCATTAGACTAAAACTACTCAGAAATACATAGTCAAAAATTACCCTTTTTCTACTTTTTGTTTTGAAATAATTGTGAATTTATGATAACGACAAAAAAGTACAGAGAGCTCTGTATACCTTGTAAGAAGTTTCTTGCAATGATTATATTTTACATAACTATAATTAAAAATCAAAAAGGGAATTGGCATTGGTATAGTGTGTGCGTGTAGTTCTGTGTGAGTGTGAATTCAGGTAACCACCATGACAATCAACCTACAGAACTATTTCTTCAATACAAAGGTCCCCTTCAGGCTGCCCACTTTAGTCACTCTTCTTACCACCACCTCTATCATCACTAGAAACACTGATCTGTTTCCATCTTTATTATTTTGTTCATGTGAGAATGCCATATCAATGGAGTCATATAGAGTATGAGCTTTTGGGATTGGTTTTTATTATACAGTAATTCAGATGAGATACTGTCTGGATCAGTAGCCCGTTCCTTTTTACAAATTTAGTTGCCTTGGGAAGTATGGTCATTTTAATGATACTGATTCTTCCAACCATGAGCATGGAATGTTTTTCCATTTGCTTGTGTCATGTCTGATTTCTCTGAGCAGTGGTTTACAGTTCTCATTGTAGAGATCTGTCACCTCCCTGGTTATCCCTGTTCCTAGGTATTTTATGCTTTTTGTGGCAGTTGTGAATATGATTGCATTCTCGATTTTGCTCTCTGCTTGGCTGTTGTTGGTGTACAGAAATGCTAGGAATTTTTGTGCATTTATTTCTGCATCCTGAGACTTCACTGAAGTTGTTTATCAGATTAAGGAGATTTTTGAGCTGAGTCTGTGATGTTTTCTAGATATAGAATCATGTCATCTGCAAATGGTGATGGTTTGACTTCATCTCTTCCTATTTGAATACCCGTTATTTCTTTCTCTTGCCTAATTGCGCTGGCCAGGACTTCCAATACTACCTTGAATGGGAGTGGTAAGAAGGGCAGTCTTGTCTTATGCTGGTTTCCAAGGGGAATGCTTCTGCCAATTCAGTATGATGTTGTCTGTGGGCCTGTCATATATGGCTCTTATTATTTTGTGGAGTGTTCCTTCAATACCTTGTTTATTGAGAGTTTTTAACATGAAGGGAGTGTTGAATTTTATCAAAAGCCTTTTCTGCATCTATTGAGATAATCATGTGGTTGTTGTCTTTAGTTCTGTTTATGTAATGAATCACAATAATTGATTTGTGAAGGTTAAATCAAACTTGCATCCCAGAGATAAAGCCTACTTGATCATGATGGATAAGCTTTTTGATGCGCTGCTGGATTTGGTTTGCCAGTATTTTCTTGAGGATTTTTGTATTGAGGTTCATCAAAGGTATTGGCCTGAAGTTTTCTACTTTTTGTCATGTCTCTACCAGGTTTTGGTAACAGGACGATGCTGGCCTCATAGAATGAGTTGGGAGGAGTCCTTCTCCTCAATTTAAAAAAATAGTTTCAGTAGAAATGGTACCAGCTCTTCCTTGTAAAACTAACAGAATTTGGCTATGAATCTGTCTGGTCCTGGCTGTTTTTGGTTGGTAGTCTATTTATTACTGATTCAATTTTACAGCTCATTATTTGTCTGTTCCAGGATTCAGTTTTTTCTTGGTTCAGTCTTGAGAGGGCATATGTGTCCAGGAATTTATCAATTTCTCTAGATTTTCTAGTTTGTTTGCATAGAGGTGTTCATAATATTCTCTGATGGTTATTTGTATTTCTGTGGGGACTGTGATAATTTCCCCTTTGTTGTTTCTAATTGTGTTTATTTGGATCTTCTCTCTTTTATTCTTTATTCATCTAGCTATCAGTCTATTTTATCATTTTTTTTTCTTTTTCAAAAAACAGCTCCTGGATTCATTGATCTTTTGAATGTTTTTTGTCTCTGTCTTCTTTAGCTCAGCTCTGATATTGGGTTATTTCTTGTGTTCTGCCACCTTTGGAGTTGGTTTTCTCTTGGTTCCCAGTTATTTTAGTTGTGATGTTAGGTTGTTAAATTGAGTTATTTCTAAATTTTTGACCAAGCAATCCCATTATCTAGGTTATCAATTTTTTTCATAATCCCTGATGAAATTCTATGTTCTTAAGTCTGTTTTGTCTGCAATTGATATAGCTACTCCCACTTTATTTTGATTAGAGATAGTATGATATAACTTTCTCCATTCTTTACTTTTTCTGTATTATGTTTCCTTATATTTAAAGTGAGTTTCTTGTGGACAGCATAAAATTGGGTCTTATTTTTTTATGCATCCTAAAAATCTCTTTTAATTCATGTCTATTAATTATTGATATAGTTGGATTAATATCTACTATATTTGTTACTGATTTCTATTTGTTGCCTTGATTCTTTGTTTCTATTTTGTTTTTCACAGTTTTTGTGGTTTTAATTGAGCACGTTATATAAATTCTTTTTTCTTCTTTCTTATCATCTTTTCATATCAGTTATACTCTTAAAGTCCACTTTAGAAATAACACTGTACTGCTTCACAATTAGAATAAGTATCTAACATTCACAAAATATTCCTAATTCTTCTCATATCTTATATCATTGCTGTATTTCATTTTATTTCTTCAACAGCATACATGATCTATCAACATTTTAAATATTTTACTACATTAATTGCTTGCATGTTTTCTGAGAAGTTGAATATAGTTCTAATCTTTGCTCCTCTATAGATACTTTCCCCCGGCTTTGTTCAAATTTTTTTAATTTTTGATTTTCTGAAGCTTGAATATGTTACACCTAGGTGTAAGTTTTTTGGTATTTATGCTGCTTGGTATTCTCTGAGATTTCTGGATCTGTGATTTGGTATCTGACATTATTTTGGGGACATTTTTAGTCATTATGGCTTTGAATATTTCTTCTGTTCCTTTCTTTCTTCTACAGCTGGTATTCTCAATATGCGTACATTACACTGTTTGTAACTCTGGAACTAGTTGTTCCAAATTTCTTGGATATTCTGTTCTCAGGGTTTTTTTTGTTTTGTTTTGTTTTGTTTGTATGTTTTCAAAGTCAGAGATATTTTTCTCATCTCCTCCAATCTACTAAGAAGCCTATCAAAGGTATTCTTCATTTCTTTTACAGTGTTTCTATCTCCAACATTTCTATTTGATTCTTTCTTATAACTTTCCCGTCTACTTACATTATCTACCTGTTCTTACATGTTGTCTCCTTTTTTCATCAAAACCCTCAGCATATTAACTGTAAGATTTGTTTAAATGAAATAAAATTAAATTAAAGTTCCTGCTTGAATAACTCTAATATTCCTCTCAAATCTGACACTGTTATAATGCTTATTTATCTTTCTCACACTGTGTGGGGCTTATTTTTGTTTTGCCTGTTAGTATGCCTTCTAGTTTTTGTTGGAAAGTAAACATGATGTATTTGGTAATTGTTTTTAAAAAAGGCAGTAAATTTGTCTTTAGTAATGCAGTTGTAATGTGGGGGCAGGAGGAGAAAAGCAATCTGTAGTCTTATTATTAGGTCTTAGCCTTTTGGTGACTTTGTGCCCCTGGCCTGTGGACTTTACCAGTGCTTCTTTGTTCCCTCCCATCCTACTTAGGTGGGACAAGGTAAGTATAAGGTGCTGGATTTTTAGTATTTCTCTTCCTCCACTTAGTAGGCTAGAGGCAACTGCAGTGGGGTGTTTTATTTGCCCTGGGTAGGTTAGACTCTGATAAAGCTAGCAGGTTAAGGCTCTGATAAAAATAGTTTCTTCTGAGGAAAAGCCTTCTTAAGAACAGCCTGCTCTAGTATATTTCAAAGGGGTTACTTCTCCCCTCCTCTGTTCAAAGCAGTAGGGGATTTTTCTCTGATATTCATTGTGGTGACCTAGTATAACTCCTAGAAATAAACACACAAAAGCATTAGGGTTCCTTATAACTGAGTCCACCTGGAGATTTTAACTCTCAGACTTGTCCACACTGAACCTCCAGCAATTGTCTAATTACCGTTTAGCTTTTCTTATCATGATAAGTGGTTCCTGGGGAGACATCTGCTCTGATAAGTGTTTTGTGTGTGTGTGTGTGTCTGTCTTGTTCCTCCAATTTTGGGCACTGTGGTTTACCCCATGATCTCACTTCTCTGAAATATCTAAAAAGCTTTATTGCCTTTTAAAATTTTTATTTAGCTTTTTATTTGTTGTTAGGATCATGCAGTGAATTCTAAGCTCCTTGAAGGACAGACCCAAATCAGAAGAATTTGCTCATTCTCTTTAAGTTGCCAAATAAGATTATATGGTAGGGATGTACCACAGTTGCTCTAGTCATTTACCTCTTAAAGGAGTTTTGGTTGTTTTCATTTTAGAGTTATTAAAAATAAAGCTGCTATGAACATCCTTGCATCAGTTTTGTTTAGATGTAACCTTTTGAATAAAAACCATGTGATTGCTAGGTATATGACATGTACATGTTTTTCTTTTATGAAATTTTAAAGAAAATGTGTAACTATTTTGAGAATGAATATAACATATTACACTTCCACCAGCAAGATCTAGGTTGTCATCCTCAACAGAATTTAATGTTGTCACACTTTTTAAATATGTTTTTTCTGTGTAGTAATATGTCATTGTAGTCTTAATTTCCATTTTCCTACTGGCTTCTGGTTTTGAACATCTTTTCCTATGGTCATTTACCATTCAGATATCCTTTTTGTGAAATACCTGTTTATATCTTTTGGCCATTTTATATTTGGATCTCTTTAAAGCAACAGCAATTAAAAAAGGATCATTATATATAGAGACAATTTGACTTCCTCCTTTCCTATTTGAATACCCTTTATTTCTTTTTCTTGCCTGATTGCTCTGGCTAGAACTTCCAGTACTATATTGAATAGGAGTGGTGAGAGAGGACATCCTTGTCTAGTGCCAGATTTCAAAGGGAATGCTTCTAGTTTTTGCCCATTCAGTATGATGTTGGCTGTTGGTTATATAATGATAAAAGGCCTTGTCCAACAGAAAAATATCACAATCCTAAATATGTATGCATCTAACACTAGGGCTTCCAAATTTATAAAACAATACTAATGGACCTAGAGAAATGAGATAGACAGCAACACAATAATAACAGGGGAGTTCAATACTCCAAACCACACTAGACAGGTCATCAAGACAGAAAGTCAAAAAAGAAACAACATATTTAAACTATATCCTGGAACAAATAGACTTAACAGATATTTACAGAACATTCTACCCAACAATTGCAAAATATATATTCTACTCAATAGTAGATAGAACTTTCTCCAAGATAGACCATGTGATAGGCCACAAAATGAGTTTCAATAAATTCAAAAAAATTGAAATTATATCAAGCACTCTCTCAGACCACAGTGGAATAAAACTGGAAATCAGCTCCAAAAGGATCCCTCTAAACCATGCAAATACATAGAAATTAAATAAATGAAATCAAGATGGAAATTAAAAAATTATTCAAACTGAATGACTTTGGTGACACAACCTGTCAAAACCTCTGGGATACTGCAAAGGCAGTGCTAAGAGAAAGGTTCATAGGCCTAAACGCCTACATTGAAAAGTCTGAAAGAGGGCAAATAGACAAACTAAGGTCACACCTCAAGGAACTAGAGAAACAGGAAAAAGCCAAACCCAAACCCAGCAAAAGAAAGGAAATAATCAAGACCAGAGCAGAACTAAATGAAATGGAAACAACAGCGAAAAAAAAAAAAAAAAAAAAAAAAAAAAAAAAAAAAAAAAAAAAAAAAAAAAAAAAAAAAAAAAAAAAAAAAAAAAAAAAAAAAAAAAAAAAAAAAAAAAAAAAAAAGATAAATGAAACAAAAAGCTGGTTTTTGAAAAGGTAAATAAAACTGATAAACTACAAGCAAGATTAACCAAGAAAATAAGAGAGAAAATCCAAATAAGCTCAATTAGAAACGAGACAGAAGATATTACAACTGACACCATAAAAATGCTAAAGAAACAAGACTACTATGAACACCTTTATGCACATAAACTAGAAAACCTAGAGGAGATGGATGGATAAATTCCTGGAAAGATACATGTTTTCTACCTTAAATCAGAAAGACCCAGACTCTGAACAGACTAATAACAAGCAGCGAGTTTGAAATGTTAATTAAAAACTTACCAATAAAAAAAATTCAGTACCAGATGGATTCACAGCAGAATTCTATCACACATTCAAATGATTGGTACCAATCCTACCGATACTATTCCACAAGATAGAGAAGGATCCTTCTGTAAAGCTGGTATCACCCTAATGCCAAAACCGAGAAAGGACATAACCAAAAAATAAAACTACAGGCAAATATTTTTGATGAACATAGATGCCAAAATCCTTAACAAAATACTAGCTAACCAAATTCAACAACCCAACAAAAAGATAATCTATCATGATCAAGTGAGTTTCCTACCAGGGAGTAGGAATGGTTTAACATATGCAAGTTGATAATTGTGATACACCACATAGAATTAACATGATTGTTTCAATAGATGCAGAAAAAGCATTTGACAAAACCCAGCATCCCTCTGTGATTAAAACTCTCAACAAAATCAGCATACTGTTCAGTTTTGAGAGTATATTATATTGGCTAGATGCAAGTCTTTTGTCAGATGTGGCTTGAAAATATTTCCCCTAGGTCTGTAACTCATATTGGTATCATATTAACAAAGTATTTCATAAACTAAAATTTTTAGTTTTTATGAAGTCCAATTTATCAATTAATTGTTTTCAAGGATTATGATTTTGGTTTAATGTCTAACAACTCTTGATCAAGCCACATATCCCAAGGGTTTTTCTATTTTTTTTCCTAAAATATTTATAGTGGTGGTTTTACATTTAAATCTCTTATTAATTTGATATTAATTTTTGCATGAAGTATTGGGTCTATGTTGAGATACATTTTCTTGCCTATGTGTAAATTGCTTCAGGACTATCTGTTGAAAAGTCTACCACCCTTCCTTGAATTGCACTGGTACTTTTGTTAAAAATCAGTTCACTGAAGGTGTAGTTGTGTTGGTCTTTTACTGGGCCACCTGTTCTGTTTCATCAATCAATATTTCAATTATTTTGCCATTAACCTTTAGTCTTGAATACAACAGCTATATAATAAAATAAAATTGGGAAGTGTAATTCCTCCCACTGTGTTCTTTTTTTATGGTGTTTTAGTTATTCTATTTCCTTTGCTTTTTCATATAAGTTTAGGATAAGATTTGTCTGTATTTAAAATAAAATACTGGGATTTTTATAGGAATTGCCATGAAACTTTAGATCAATTCTTCAAGAATGTTTATAATCTTATTCTAAAAAATGTATTTAATTTATTCATTTAAAATATTTAATAAATGATGGTATTCTCCAAGTAGAGTTCTAAGCCCAGGGAATACAGAACAAGAGATAAACACAAGGCATGTTGCTTGTTATTAATTTTATATTTATAAATCTTTCAAAATAATTATTCTACTTCGGACCTCAATGCATACATGTAAGCAGATTTTTAATGATGAATGATTGAGATAAAGAATGTAACACCTTACATACAAAACTTGTAGAGAATTATGCTAGAATTCTAATTTGCACACGCCAGGTGCACCTGACCCTTACAGAAGCAGAGGTAAAATAAAAGCAAAAGAATATTTGATGGAGGAAGAAAATATGTAGAGAAAGAAATATAAATAATTGCTTCAAAATGCATACGTTTTAACCTGAGAATGATTTAAATGCCCCAAATAAATTTGAGTATTAATATATAAAACATAAGGAATGCTTGTGTTATGGGAGAAATTAACAAAGTGATGTGATAGTTAATAACAAGCAGACAGGAATACTTTAGGTAGACTGTCAGAAACCTGAAAGTTGAAAGGAAGAAGTGGAAATGTGATATACAAAATATTTTGTTATCTGAGCATTTAAAACTCCAGTGTTCCAAGAACATAATTTGAAAAGAAAATAGATATATTGGGGGAAATATGGGAAGTAGGAAAGAACCAGATGAAATTATCAGATTAATGGTATATATTACTAGTGATAATAGACATTATTTCAAATTATTGAATGTAGTGGATTTTATTCTACTGAATCTTTAAATACATTGATTGCTTTGGGGATGAGTTGTATGCTTCTTATAAATGTTAATATTAAAAGGAACTATTCTTTCTTATTTTATAGAGACATAATAATTCATTCTAAGTAATGGATCTTGAGTTGTTTTTCTCATCTAATCAGAATCTACAATGGAGATTTGTATTTATTTCTTCTTTTTATCTACAAATATGCATACATTCAAGTAGTTGCAAATACACACCTTTATACACCTTTCTCTCTCTCCATATATACAGAGACAGAGAGACATATTCCTAGACTTCCCTGAAATGTAATACTCTTTACTGGGATATATTTTTCTAAATTCACATTCCTAGATAGCTCTGTTTTGACCTTTCTATGGAGTGATGTCTTTATATTCTTCCTCTGCTACTTTTATGTTTCTTAAATGTCACAATATCAATTGTTTTTAAGATCTTACTCTCTTTTATATTAACATTTCTTGATACTTCATTGTTATAAAATCGTCCTGTATTTCAAAACTGTTAATGCTGTGGATTTTTATTTTTCCTTACTAGATTTTGTTGGAAACAAATCCCTTAGTTTAATGCATTTCTTTATTCTCCTTGGTTCTATATACATCTATAGTTCTATATAAATGATAAATAATAACTCTCAAGCCAAGCTACTCAACTTCCTTAATGACTATTTGGACCTCCTTCAAGAGGATACATAATATCTTTCCTTGACAGTGGTGGGAATAAAAAGTAAAAGAAAATTAATCCGAATACTATTTTAAGATTTTATTGATGAATATCTAGAGATAATATGTTTACTTAAAAAATTTCTAGAAAAACCTGACTAAGGCTCTAAAAGCAAATATCTCACAAAATTATTTTAATTATTGTACTGTGTCATACATGTATCTTGTACCATTTTTCTAAAATTAGATTAAGTATGTCATTTACAAATTCCTTTTAAAAAGGAAAGACTAAGTTTAACAAGACAGGTGATACCATCTTGTCTTTTGCTATCTTTTCAGTAATTTGAATCTTAATAGACCTCTGAGACACCATATCCCAACAAATGGTGTAAGGTTTAAAGCCAAGGATAGTTGAAGATGCCACATGAAATGGATTTGAATCCTTCAGCACTTTGGAAAGAAGTTTTACAGAAGATAACACAGGATCATGCTCCAAGTAATTTGTAACAATTACCAGAAATCTGGTATTTTTAAATATGATGAGACCTTCACCTAATCTCCCACGTGTTCTGTGAAAAGTCCAACTTCCAGCAATAATATTAATATCTAAAGACAGATGAATACACACATTATAACAATGCAAAATTTCTGGTTTAATATCATACTATATTTAAGATGTAACCAGTGAGAGAAAATTGAATAAAGGGCATGTAGGGCAAATCTGTACTATTTTTGAAATTTTCTGTGTTTTATAATTACTTCAAAATTAAGGTCAGATAAAAAAAGTTGTATTAGACTTTTCATTAAATATACTGAGATTATTCAAGGACATCAATTCCTGTGTATCTTTCTTTATGACCTTTGTTAACTAACTTGTGTATGAAATTATCACAATTTCTACTTTATTTAAGGCTTTTTTTTTTAAGAAAGAAAAAACCTAAATCTTGGGGAATTTTAAAGTATATTATTTACTCAAATGATATAGGTAATTATCTTTCTTACCAGCATAAAACTAAAACCTTAATTGTCTTAAAAGCATTAAAATGTCTCTCTCACAATAGTCTTACTAATGGATGATTATACAATCCAGTATGGAGCCCATAATACAAAATTCATAAGGCACTTTTATAAGTCTTCTTTGTCTTTGCTCATTACGATTCTAAAAGAAAGATACTATTGAACAGATTTATTAAGTGCTAACATATTGCATCTTTGTATTTTGCCATTATTAATAATTTAGTTTAGAAACTTTCCAAAAACTTATATTTTGTATAAACTTCAGATCATCTCCAATATATAATTATATAACACACATGCTTATATGTACATGCACACACACACGTACACATATTGAATTTATTTCTCTAATAACTTTGGACTAATTCACAATACAAGAGATCTGTGTATATAACACTATAGCCAAACAAACACATTCCTTCATTTAACTCCTAGTTCCCAAAATATGATTAATGATGACACACAGTGATATCCTATGAATCTCTTTAAAGAAAACATGGGACTTTTTAAATGCTAAACATGCTTTATTAGATAATAATTTTAAGTGAAGCATGATAATTATAGTGTACATTCAATTACAAAAATGCATATTTTAAAATAAAATAATCAATTTATATAATTTAAACTTTACTATTTTCCTATGTATAATAGTAGCCAAAAAGTTATTATGTGATATTTATGGAAAATACTTTAAACATATGGAATGAAGCATTTCTATGAACTTTAATTCTTTTGAAACTGGATTGGTAATAATAATAAAAAATAATATCCAAGATTTTAAACATTTTTTAAATGTCAGGAACACTACCAAATGTTTAACTTGCATGAACTCATTTTGTTCTTACCTTATTCCCCTAAAGCAGTTATTATTGAAGTTCTTTCTTACAAATGAAGATATTATTGACATGGGAGAGAAAACATCCTTTTTTTTGTTTATGTTTAGCTACAATAAATAATTATGTTTAGCTACAATAAATAAATGTGATCAAATATTGCATATCAGTGTACTTCTGTTACAAAATAAAAATTTTTATTTACCTAAAAAATAGGAAACTGAACACTAATTTCAAGGGTTTAAAAATGGCAAAATGTTTTCTATCAATCAGCTACATGTATATGTGGAGAAACCCAATCTTATATACTTTTCCTAAGTATTAGTGGTGACTGATTTTAAGTAAGTATGTCGATCCTGAATTATTATTTTTCACCAAATGAGTATTGTACCTCTCTTCTATCCTTACAAAATTAATCTACAACTAGAATTTTTAAAAAAACACCATGCAAATTAATGAATTTACTTATTCATTAATTTACTTAATGAATAATTAAATTAATTCATTAAAACAAAGCATTCTATTAACCATAATGATAAATGTACACATTAGATTTGAGTTTCAAATTTCACATGACAGAAAAAAGTCACCATTTCTATGCCTAAACAAGTTAAATGCGTTAATTAAAACAGAAACATATATTTTATTGAATCATTTGGATTCCCAAATTTTCAATTTTTCACTAGTGCCATTCACTTGTCTAAGTGCTTAGGATATATCAACAAACAAATAAGACCAAAATTGTGTATCCCCATGTAGCGTACATTCTTCTGGAGCAAGGCAGACAGAACAAATAATAAAATTGAAAGTACATTAGCAGGTGCTAACTTATATGGAGAAAAGCCAAAGTAGAGCAAGGTAAGAGGAACTATGAGTAAAGGGGAAATTCATTTAAATATTTAATGTGTGATCAGAGTCAATCTCATTGAAAGGGCACATTCGAGAAAATACAGAAGGAAATGAGCAAATTAGCCAAACAAATATCTAAGGGAAGAACACTGAAGGAAGAGGGAACAGATAAAGCAAACGTCTGAACGTGGAAGTGTGCTGTATTTATTTGAGACAGAGCAAGGAGGCTGGTGTGCCAGAGCAGGGAGAACAAAGCTTAATATGGATGTGACAGCAAATTAAAGGTAAAGCAGATTATGTAGATTGTCAGAAAGCATTTTAAGGACATTTACATTTAACTATAAAATTAATGGGGAATCACTTCAGGGTTGTGAACTGAAGGGTGGCAAGATACATTTTGGTTTAACAGGATTAATCCAGCTGCTCTGTTGAGGCTAGACTGGGTGTAGAGTGGGCTGTGGGGTTAGGGTAGAATGGACAAGAGAGACTCATTGGAATATGCTTGCATTAATCCAGGTGAGAGATGTTGGGGGCTAAGATCAATGAAGGCAATAAGATGTAGTCAGAAACTTGATGTATTTTGAAGGCAAAGCAACAGGATTTTCTTATAGATTGGAAGTGTGAGGTGACAGAATAGTCAGTATGATTCTGTAGTTTGGGGGAGACAGGTGGCAAAAGTATGTGAAGGAGCAAGTGAACTGTGTCAAACAGTGAAGGTTAAGATTAGAAAATAGCATGAGAACAGCTATCTGAGAGTAGTCATATGTTGCTTAATCTTAAATTCATTCTTCTAAGCTTTTAAACGATTTTAAGTTTTCCCATTTTGAAAAAAAATAAGACTTTAAGCACGTGTACTGATTTTAGACAATCTATTATCCAACATTGTGGTGGTTTTAGCACAATTTTAAAAATATTTGTAAAGGCATGATTATGCACAAACAATTTTTCTGGAGTCATCCCTTCAAAATCCAAATAAAGGCTATTTATTTTGGGACATGAATAATGGTCCCTAGTATCAGTTATTTTTAAGAGATACAGAAGGTATTAATGATAATGTTATTGCTAACAAGACACCTACTTGGATGAGATAATTTACAATATTTTATGTAAAATAAAATAGATGGTGTATTACATTTTATTTGTATCATATACAGAACATTTTTATATTAGATATCATAGTTACAATTAATATCTCTCCTCTTAGATTAATACAATAAGACATATCCCCACAAAAATATGCAAAATTGCAATCAATTTGTATTGAAAAATACCCCTCCTATTGAAATATCTTTTCCATTAAACTTTTAAAAAAGGTCAACTGGATAATGAGGCAAATATAATTATAGTGGAGCCATTAAATTAATAACATTTCAATTCTAAAAGTAATAATTAGAGGAAAATTTAATGGAAGACTCATTATTAGAAAGAATTCTTATTTTGGTAAATGTAATACACACATTTAACATAAGATTTAAAAACATCAAATGACTGATGGAGTGATTATGAAAAGTGTAGTTAGATTTGAATGCATACATTATACTGCAGGTGTGAATTTCAGAGTACACTGGAATTATTAAAACGACACATCTTTTTTGAAGTTGGTAAAGAAAGGCTATTAAACTTGACAAAAATGTTTGTTAACATAAAAATAGTACAGAACTGTAATGTACAATTACATTCTCCTCTTTTCATACAAGTATGGTTTCAATATGTTTGGCATATTCAACAGTAGTATTATACTTTGTCCATCTCACCCACAGTATCAGTTACTTCAAGGCTGACTTTGAAACTATACTCAGATGATAGCAGAGACTGGTTAATAACCATGCCACAATAATAACTTCTTTCCCTTTAGCCATAAAAAGCATGATGATTTTAGAGGAGAGAAAAATGGAAGAGTATTCTAACCAACCAATTTGCATATTGTCCTTGCAAAAGTAAAACATTTCAATATACAGTATTTTATGCTTATTGTATTTATCTTGAATTTTGAGGGAAGAAATGCTTAAAGCCTGTGCTCAGTTTTTTCCCGGTCAATGCTTTTGCTGTTTTCGGAAGGTAGTATTGCTGTTGTCCCTTTGTTCTGGGCCTTTTGTTAATCCACAAGATTATTTCCCCCACAGAATAACCTTTTAATGGATACCAATATCTTAGATTAAGCTCATTTCAGAGGTCAGAGTAACATTTGTAATCCATTCTTAGGCATTATATTTCATATGCATTTTTAAACACATAATTGGATTTTAAAATTGAGTTAAATTGAAGAGGCAGGCACTAGGAAATTCTTATTCTATCTCTATATCTGCATGTCTCAATGACAAAAGTTACTAAAAACTTCTCCCTGTGAATAGCTTCTCAACTGCCTCTATAAAATGGTAGACAGAGACAGACATAATGGAAACCACAATCTCATGTCTCATCTGGGACCTTGCACAGTTATTCTCTTTCTCTTTCATCTTCCATCTCTCACTTTCAGTTGTTTCTTTATCAACCACTTATGAAAACGTGTAATATAAAGTACTTCTAACCCTCATTTTTTCTTCAAAACATTACTGTTTCCATTTCTTCACTAATAAAGTGTATGACATGAGTGTATATTGTCTCATTTCTTATTACCTCCGTAAACCAACCTATTTATTTGACTTATCTGAAAACGTTTCTTAATAAATTACTAATAACTACTTGCTTGATGTATCTAACATGCCAGAATTAAATTTAATGTTTTATATATAGTGAAGTGAGAATGTGATCTACATTTTGATCTGATATTGGCTGCTCTGTGGAAAATGATCTATTAGGGAAAAGTGAGCAAGACTGGGAGCAAGGCAACTAATGAGGAGACTGTTGTAGTGTTACAGGAGTGAGTGATAGTATCTTTTGCTTGGGTATTAGGATATTATTATTTTTTTAAAAAATAGATTTATGTTGTATTTTGAAAAAAGAATAGAAGTGATTTACTAAAAGGCTAGATAAACAGTGTGAGATAAAAGAAAAAATCAAGGTTTATTTTTTTTCAGACGTTTATGTGTAAATGTTAAACTAACTAGATGTAAGCATGGGATGCAAGAGTAAGGCAGTAAAAATGTAGATACGGAATCACCAGACAAAAATATATTAAGAAATGAGACTGAGTAAACTTACCTAAGGGGAGATTACAATAGGTTTGACAAGATGCACGTGATGACCATTTTTGATGAGCCCTGTTTTAGGAGAGAAAACAGAACAAAGCTCAATTAGGGTTGATGAAGAAGATTATGAGAAGAGAGAAGTTGGTAACGGCAAGATATATAGGTAGAATTAAGTGTATGATAGATAAGGTTTTTGTTCTATTGAAGGAAGGAAGCCCATAAAAAGTAAATAAATACTTCTAAATTGTGGTAAATGCTATTAAGAGAAGAAAACATAGTGGAAAATAACCGAAAAAATTAGCATTTTGTGAAGGGAAAAGCATTGATGAAGAAGCTGTCAATGGACTGGGCAAGAAAGTAGAGATCTGGGCTTGTGTTTCCTTGGTTACTCTTCCGGCCATTTTCTGTGTGTTCCTGGGAATAATTTAAAGCATCCCCAAGACTCTGAGGATGAGCATTTTGATTGGGAAGGATCAACATACTTGCTTAAATCAGCCTTGCCTAAATTTAAGAAGAAAATCTTTAGAACAATACAGATTTGGTCAATCATTAGGGTAATTTATTTTCCTCTTAAATATTAAAATATCTAAAATCAAATCAGCATCACCACTAAAGACAGAAATTATTTTCATTTTATAGGAGGAAACTTGAGGTTCAAAGATATCAAGGAGCATCTCCAGTTCAAATGATGAACAGGGTTTGATATGTGTAAGGGCACAGGATATTATTAAGTTAGGACAGTACTTGCTTTTACAAAGGTAAAGAAAAATGTTTTACTTAAAAACACATACAATAAGTGGGAGCTAAAGAATGTCTACTAATGGACAAAGAGGGGGCAACAATAGACATTGGGAACTACTAGAGGGAGATGGAGGGAGGCGAATAAAGATTGAAAAACTATTGCTCAGTATCTGGGTGACAGGATCAATCATATCTCAAATTTTGGAATTATGCAATATCCAGGTAAAAAATTTGAGCTTATACTCCATGAATCTAAACTAAAAGTTAAAATTATGTATTTTAAAATAACATACAAAAACCTGATCATTTTAGTCAATTCCTATGGTAGCCTTAATCTGACTATTATTCAGGTATATAGTAACTGTTACAGGGTTGGCAAATTTTAGGCTATTTTAACTGGAAAGAAAGAGCATTCATACAACGATGCCTCCATACACTTGAGATTTTAGCATATTCACTGGTCCTTGATTATAAAAATCCTGAAAGTGAATTCCCTTGTAGTTAGTATAATTACAGTAAATTTCAATTAATATATGCTTACATGAATAAAAATATGTCTAATTAAATAAGTATCTCTTTATGACTATCTATCATCTATTTATCTATCAAGAAAGGGGCTTAATGATACATTCACTTTCAGTGAGAAATAAAAGCTCAGGAGCATGAGCTGATTTGTAAACAGACTTTTGTATAAAGAGTGACCTCTTGAGGGAGGTCCTATTGTTCTGGCACCCTGAAGAATGAAGTTTACAATAATAGAAGATGTTTAGCATGACAATTAAGCTTGAAAATAACCAAATAAATTGTGCAATTAAAAACAAAAATTCCAAGCTAGAGGAGGGCAGTACAGCCTAGTGAGTTTCACCTAGACTATACTCAGTCGAGGAGAAATGGTATATTCTCAAAGAAAATTGATGCTATTCAGAATTGGAGACAGACACCAAGCAAACAAATGGAAAACAAAGTTCACAGTTCATTTGAGAGTTAAAATTATTATACAGAGGAACAAATTCTTAAAAGATGATTTCACAGCATTATTAATGCCTGTGATTACTTTTAACACTCGGAGAAGACATATATATGTATCTTCTCTTATGTTAAGGCCAAATTGGGTTAAATGAAAAACATTTAGAATACACAGAAAGAAACAGTTCTAGAATTAATAAATGCAATTGATTATGGTGTGGGAGGATTGCGCATTCATTTCTCCAGTGCTAATTTAAAGTAGACTAAATTCTCATCTGGCAGGAGCAGTTTTATGTAGCATAGGGATATAAAGAATCTCTTAAAAGTCTTAAAGTTCTGTATTCATAGATTCTCCCAAAATATGTGTGATTATTTTTATAGTATGTGTTTTAAAAAAATCAATTCTGAAATAATTCATACTAAAAGAATTTGATGCTTTATCTAAGCCCTTTGATGTAAGTAAAGGTAAGAATCCTCCAGATTGTCATTTATAATCCATGTTATTAAAAATGTTACATTTTGTCAAATGTTTTCTTACTGGTTTATAAAATTAAGGTGTAAGTCATAATTGAAATTTCCATTAAAAAGCTTTGCTTTAGAGTAATATTATCACTTACATGTCAGCATTAAGCAAAACAAAATGAAACACACACACACAAATATATTTACTACTTTGTAAAGCATTGCTTGTCTTTTGATAATTTTTTATTTTTTTTTAAGGTTCTGAAAGATTTAGGAAACTCTATATGTCAATCCCAAGGCAATTTAGTTTCAAAAAGACGTTGACATCACTAAGGAATTTTCAGTCTAAATGTTGATTATGGATATTTTATCAGCAAGTAAAATTAATAAGCATGTTATAAAAATAAAAATAGCAAATCTGATTCCTGTGAATCACTGTGTGTGTGTGTGTGTGTGTGTGTGTGTGTGTGTGTGTGTGTGTGTATCTTTATATAACAGCACTGGGTTTTATATTCACTACATTCACTATTTTTGGATTAGCAGAGGAGTCTTATCTCCATTGGTTTATTTTCAATTTCACCCAAAAGCAGGTGCTGGAGGCTTTCACTTCTTAACTCCCTACTCCAGTGTTCTTCCCCAATCTGCATATTGGAAATCATGATGAGGCTTTTAAGATATACTGATGTCTTGTTCCCACTCCAGACCTGTTACAGCAAAATCCTTCTAGCAAGCGGGAGTTGAGGTCTGAAATTGGTGTTTTTATCTTATTACCATGTATGTCTGATGTGCATCCAGGGTTGAGCCATATGTGACTGCCCAGGGCAATCATGGCCTTTGGACAGATGCATGTTATCATGTGGCAACTTGTTAGAAAGACTTCATCTCAGACTGCACTCGAGGCCTGTGAAATAAGAATTTGCATTTCTACAATATCTTCAGATAATGCATGTACAATAACGCTTGAGGAGGACCCAATGAGATATGAGAAACTGGGACATTGCAAAGGAGGGTTTGTCGATTTGATATAATTAGACAGAGTTCAAAAATTGTATCAATTCTATTAAACGGGCATGCAGGCAAAAATCCTGGGTAAGGAGAAGCCCTCCACATATGATAAGGACAGGGAGTGCAATCGTCTCTCCATTCTGTGGACTATGTGGACTGTGGACATGAGAGCCCCTCGTGCAGTCTCATTGGGACATTAAACATGGTTTTTGCTCTGGCAGAGACTGACCAACTGCTGGAGGTCAACATTGCACACCTTTATGTGCAGATGCTGTGAGATGAGCACCACTCAGCCCTCCTGAAGTAAGTCCCTTTCTCACTGACAGCTCTAGAAACCCCAGTGGAGACTGCCTGGTCTGGATTATCTGAATCTCCTCCCAATCTCTTACCCCTTTATAATTGCCTAAATAAATTCTGTCATGCTTCCTCTCAATTTTAGCCCTTTTAATCTTAAAATCTTTTTTTATTTTTACTGAAAATGTGCACCTGTTCTAAACAAAAGCTGTGGTTTTCAAACCATTGTCTCTATTATGAATTTGAAATATTACTTAGAATCTCAAAAGCAGAATATAGCTTCTTTTTTTCCTTTGTGTAATCTTTCAGTAAGGTTTTAAATCTTCTCTGATTAAATAGATGCCTTAAACTTAATGAAAGCAGGGAGGCAGTGAAAATAACTTTGAGGGAACTGATAGATACATTATTATAAATGAATGGATATCTCCAGGTAGTTTTCATTAGAATATTAGCTTTTAGACCTTCTATTTCTTTACAATTGATGTTTTGATAGAAATTCCATTTGACCCAGCAATCCCGTTACTGGGTATATATCCAAAGGACTATAAATCATTCTACTATAAGGACACGTGCACATGAATGTTCATTGCAGCACAGTTTACAATAGCAAAGACCTGGAACCAACCCAAATGCCCATCGATGATAGACTGGACAGGGAAAATGTGGCACATATACACCATGTAATACTATGCAGCCATCAAAAATGATGAGTTCACATCCTTTGTACGGACATGGATGAACCTGGAAACCGTTATTCTCAGCAAACTGACACAAGAACAGAAAATCAAACACCGCATATTCTCACTCATAGGCGGGTGTTGAACAGTGCGAACACATGGACACAGGGAGGGGAGCATCTCATACTGGGGTCTGTTGGGGGAAAAAAGGGGAGGGACAGCGGGGGGTGGGGAGTTGGGGAGGGATAGCATGGAGAGAAATGCCAGATATAGGTGATGGGGAGGAAGGCAGCAAATCACACTGCCATGTGTGTACCTATGCAACAATCTTGCATGTTCTTCACATGTACCCCAAAACCTAAAATGCAATAAAAAAAAAACTGCTAACCATTAAAAAAAAAAGAATCTTTATATTTCTTTTTACCTCTAAGACACAACAATTTTATTGATATTATTGACTCAGTGCCTATTTTTCTTTCCCTATGAAGGAAAGTAAAAACAATATAATTTGGATCAAATTGTTAATAGTATACATGAATGTTACTTACAGGACTTCATTACTCGCCACTAAAAAATATATTTTCCTAGCACGTTATCCATGATCTCCAAGAGGTGCTTCCTAATAGGCTGATTTCATGGTCAGAATTCATTACAGTACACTAGAATTATATCTTTTTTCCCAGTAGAATGGCAGCTAGCTGGTATAGGCAAACCATAATACATAATATAGTATATGATTATCTGGTAATATCTTCTCAAGGTACATATGGCTAAAATCAAATGAGAAACTAATTTTACTCTGTCTCAGAGCACACAGATACTCAGGACTAGCATCATTTGATAATATTATTTAAAATAAAAACCAGTGTTAAGCTGTATCTTCATAAATAACTATTATGAAAAATATGCTGTTTTCTGTCTAAACAAAGGCATATATTTATATACAATTTGATTTATTAACGAATGAAACAGAGTAAGACAGGATCATTTAAGAAACAATAACACTGAGTATATTAGTCAAGGACTATATGGTGTTACCAAACACCTCCTTGCCTTCAAACCTCTTGATGTGGGTTGGTTAGAATTCTTCTACATCCAAATACTTAGAGATCCAAGTTTCCTTGATCTTGAGATGCCACCATACCATCTCAATACATGATGTTCAACTTTGCCAAGATAGAGGAATCAGATTCATTATACAAATTTATAAAATAGAAAAATGAATGCCTTTATTTTCTTATATGAATGCAGTAAGGAGAATTCAGTGTTTCTATAAAAAATTCAGAGTATAAATCACAAGTTTACATATATATGTGCTTGAGAGTATGTATATAGATAAAGATATGTAGTATATCTATGTAACATCTATATACATATACACACCTACATATAGAATGTACTTAGGCCGTGCTTATATTCAATTATTTTATAACAACTAGGTACCTTCGTCCTTTTAATTATCAATATGTATTAGTACCCACTATGGGCCAGGATGTAGCTATTTTATTACAAAAGCGATTTAATCATTGGTAGATTATTTAACCATGTCTTATAAAAACAGATGCAGATCTATAATGTCTTGATATATTTCAACTTGTTCTTGTGTTACAGTAATTTATCTGTTGGACATGTTGTATGAGTGGACCTTCTTGCTTCTAACATCCTATTTCTCTTTTTTGTGTGTGAATATTTCTGAGGGAACTATTAGAAACATATATAAATAGATACTAAAAAATTACTAGAGTAATTCAACACACTCTTGCTTCAGCAACTCTATTTGAATCTTTTTATATTTGTTGTTTACAACAACTCTGGGTAAAATGTAAATCTTCCAGCAGGTTCTTAAAATAGATGTGTTTTAAAAAATTCTCAGGAGGAACATATGAGTTGAATAACAACAAGTTTTCTTTTATAAAGCCTCTTAGCATATTTTTTCTTGGGGCAATTCAAACAGACTAAATAATTTTGACACAAATAAGAGCTGCTTAAATTGTAATTTTAAAAGAAGTCTTGAAACAGGTATGTCTCCTCTTGAGAAGAATTGATGTGCATGTAGTATAAAAACTCATTCCCAAAAGATAATTGGAGCATTTTTCTTTCATCTGTGAGGTGATTCTTAATAAGCAAAAAGTGTTCTAATTTTCAAAAGGAGGGGAAATAAAAAGAAAAATAAAACCCAAGTCAACTCGAAAAGTTAATGGTGGAATGAACTAACAGTAAATGGAGCACTTTAGAAATATTTTCTTCTTTTAAAATATATCTTCTTATAGCTTCTGAAATTAACATTTATGTACTCTAAAAGCTATAACGTAGCTTGCAAGTGATATCAGTAAGTTCTTAAATACATTACAAAACTTTAAACAATGCAGCTTTCTTGGTTTAAGGAGAAAAAGAGTAAAAACTATATGTCTTAGTTCACCTGAGTTTCCATCAAAAGTACAATACACTGAGTAGCTTAAACAACATAAATTTATTTCTTCACAATTCTGGAGGCTAGAAGTCCAAGAACAAGGTGCCAGTGTGGTCAGGCTCTAGCTTGTGGATGGCTGCCTTCTCACTGTATCCTTACACAGCAGTGAGAGAAAGAGAGAGACAGCAAACTCTCTGATGTTATTTTTTGCACAAGTGCACCAATGCCATCATGAAGGCTCTGCTTTCATGACCTCATCTAAACCTAACAATCTCTCAAAGTCTCCATCTCCAAATACCATTTCTTGTGTGGTTAAGATTACCTAACTGAAAATTTCCATAATTCTGTCATTTCAAGAATGTTAAATAGGCCAGGCATGGTGGCTCACACCTATAATCCCAGCACTTTTGGAGGCTAAGGCAGGAAGGTCACTTGAGCCCAGAGTTCTAGACCACCCTGGGCAACCAGCTATATCTCATCTCTACAAAAAACACAAAAATTAGCTGGGCATGGTGACATGGGCTTGTAGTCCAAGCTACTCGGGAGGCTGAGTTGAGAAGATCACTTGAGCCCGAGAGGCAGAGGTTGCAGTGAGCTAAGAATGCACCACTACACTCTATCTTGGGCAACAAAGCAATATCCTGTCTCAAAAAAAAAAATTAAAAAAGAATGTTAAATAAATAAGATTATATAGTATATAAAATGTGGGCATTGTCTTTTTTCACTTGAAATAATTTTTTGACAGTGTGTTCAGGCTATCATACATCAATAATTCCATTTATTTACTACTAAGTAGTATGTCATGGTGTGTATGCATAATGGTTTATATAACAAGTCATCCATGGAAGGACATGGATCATTTCCAACTTTTGTTTGTTGCTACTATAAACATTAGTGTACAAGTATTTGTGTAAATGTATGTGTTCATCTCTCTGGGATACTCAGAAATGCAATTATTGGTCATATGGTAGTGGTGTGTTTAGTCATGTAAAAATCTACCATGCTATTTTCCAGACTGGCTGTACTATTTTACATTTCCATCAACAATGTAAGAGTAATCTACTTTCTCTACATCCTGATCATTATTTGCTGCTGTCAATGTTTTTTAATTTAATTTTTATCACTCATATGTGTATTTAGTGTTATCTCATTGTTGATTTCTGTTTCCCTAATGGCTAACATTGTTGAATATCTGCTTATGTACTTATTTTCCATTGATATATCCTCTTCAGTAAAATTTCTGTTCATGTCTTCTGCCCATTTCCTACTTGTATTGTTTAATTTTTTACTGTTGAGTTTCAGTCTATTGTATAGCAGTCCTTTATTTTATATGTAATTTGCAAATATTTTCTCTTTGTCCACAACTTGTCTTTCCACCTGGGCCACAGTTTGTCTTTCCACCTTTTTTTTTTTTTTGAGAGGTAGTCTCACTCTAGCCCAGGCTGGAGTCTAGTGGCATGATCTCCACTCACTGCAGCCTCTGCCTCCTGGGTCCCAGTTCAAGCAATTCTCCTGCCTCAGCCTCCTGACTAGCTGGAATAACAGGACGCCCAGCTTATTTTTGTATTTTAGTAGAGACAGATTTCACCATGTTGGTCAGGCTGGTCTTAAACTCCTGACCTCGTGATCCCCCCTCCTCTGCCTCCCAAAGTTCTGGGATTACAGGCATGAGCCACCACGCCCGGTCTGTCTTTCCATTTTTAAAGAATGTCTTTTGTAGAGAAAATATTTTTAATTTTGATGTATCCAATTTGTTAATTATTCTTTTATGAGTCATGTTTATTGGCATCAAGCACAAGAATTCCTTGCTCTGCTAGAGATCCTGAAGATAATATCCCTTGTGGCCTCTAAAAGCTTTGTAGTTTTACATTGTACATTTAAGTTTGTAATACATTTGAGTTAGCTTTTGTATTAGGTGTTAGGTTTAGACTGAGGTTCCATTGTTGATCTATGAATAACCAATTTCTCTAACACCCTTTGTTGAAATGGTTATTCTTCCTTCATTTAATTACTTTTGACCTTTGTCAAAAAGCAGTAGAAGAAATACTATATTTATATAAATCTATGAAAATATGTATTGCATCTATATACAGAAAACTGCCAAACACTGATCAGAAGTATCATAGGAGAATAAAATAAGTGGGGAAGATACTCAGTGTTTGAAAATTGAAAGAATCAATATTATTAAATGCCAATTCTTCTCAATTTACAGAATACATTCACCACAATCCCAATCCAGATTCCAGCAAACTACTCTGTAGATGTTGACAATGATTCTAAAGTTCATATGAAAAAAAGAAAAAAAATAAAAGGTAGTACATATACATAATAGAGTAATATTTAGCCATAAAAAGAGTGAGGTGTCATTTGCAAAAAAAGGGTGGAACTAGAAGACATTATGTTAAGTGAATTAAGACAGGCACAGAAAGACAAACTGCACATTCTCACTCATTAGTGGGAGCTAAAAATTAAAACAATTGAACCTATTGAGATAAAGAGTAGAATTGACGGTTACCAGAGGCTGGGAAGAGTAGTGGGGGATAGAGTGGGGATGGTTAGTGTATACAAAAATATAGGAGTGAGTAAAATCTAGTATTTGATAGCACAATAGGGTGATTACAGTCACCAATAATATACTGTACATTTTAGAATAAGAAAAAGTATGATTAGAATGCTTGTAATGTAAAGAAATGAAGAATGCTTGAGGGGATGAATACCCCATTTATCCTGATATGATTATTTCATCTTGTATACCTGTGCCAAAACATCGCATATTCACCATGGCACGAGAACAAAACTTATACTTTGTCCAGGGTTTTATGGCACAGGAAATGACAATGGGCAACTCGAGTTAGATGCTTGAATCACATGGTTTATTAATTGCTATAACCAACTGTCATTTCTCATCACACACAAAAACACATGCAAAGGGGGTTACTAAGGGCTGGCCTCACCATGGCAGTTAAAATAATTCAATCCGAGTTCCACTCAACATTCAAGTGTAGCTTTGGAGAATCAGACAACCTCCAGTCTGTCCATCCTGGCCTTGTCCAATGTCAGAGTGAATGGGCAGACGGCCTCCACACAGCTCCCTCTTGCCACTAACCATGCAGCAAAGGGCACAGAGATTAATCAGGGATTCACCATGCTCAACTAGTCATAAAGTCTTTCTTTTTTGTACTTCATCCCTAGGTGTAGTCCTGAGTCCTTCTTCCTGAGTGGTTATGCCCATGGTAATCTCCCTTGTTGTTTAGATCCATTTGTTTGCCAAAGTCCAAAATCATAATATTTTTCAATCTCTACTACTGCTTATCAAACTTGTTTATCAAAGTCCAAAGTCCCAGAGACATTTGGCAACATCTATGTCAACATCTTACAGTTTTATCTTGTTTTACGTGTCCTATTTGGTCAACACATGTTTACACTTTTATCTTTTTTTACCATGTCTTGACCTCTGCTCAAAACATGTTTACAACTTTATTATATCTTATACTCCTAACACACCAAAAATATATACACCTACTACATATCCATAAAAATTAAAAATCAAAAAAAATTGAAAATTCTCCCTCTAAATCCTCCCTAACTCATTTTATGAGACCAACATCATCCTGATACCAAAACCTGGCAGAGACACAACTAAAAAGGAAAACTTTAGGCCAATATTCATAATGAACATTGATGAAAAACTTCAATGAAATATTGGCAAACCAACTGCAACAGCACGTAAAAAAGCTTATCCATCACAATCAAATAAGCTTTATCCAGGGATGCAAGGCTGGTTCAACATACGCAAATCTATAAACATAATCCATCACATAAAAAGAACCAAAGACAAAAACTACATGATCATCTCAATTGATGCAGAGAAGGCCTTCTGCAAAATTCAACAGCCCTTTAGGCTAAAAACTCTCAATAAACTAGGTATCAATGGAACATATTTCAAAATAATAAAAGCTATTTACCACAAACCCACAGCCAATATCATACTGAACGGGCAAAAACTAGAAGTATTCCCTTTGAAAACTAGCAGTAGACAAGAATTCCTCTCACCATTCCTATTCAATACAGTATTGGAAGTTCTAGCCAGAGCAATCAGGCAAGAAAAATAAATAAAGGGTATTCAATTAGGAAAAGAGGAACTCAAATTGTTTCTATTTGCAGATGACATGATTGTATATTTAGAAGACACCATTGTCTCAGCCTGAACTGTCCTTAAGCTGATAAGCAACTTCAGGGAAATCTCAGGATACAAAATCAATGTATAGAAATTACAAGCACCTATACACCAATAACAGACAAACAGAAAAACAAATCATGAGAGAACTGCCATTCACAATTACAACAAAGAGAATAAAATACCTAGGAAAACAGCTAACAAAGGATGTGAAGGACCTCTCCAAAGAGAACTACAAACCAGCTCAAGGAAATAAAAGAGGACACAAACAGATGGAAAAACATTCCATGTTCATGGTTAGGAAGAATCAATATCATTAAAATAGCCATACTGTCCAAAGTAATTTATAGATTCAATGCTATCCCCATCAAGCTACCACAGATCTTCTTCACAGAACTGGAAAATACCACTTTAAACTTTATATGGAACCAAAAGAGAGCCTGCATAGCCAAGACAATCCTAAGCAAAAAGAACAAAACTGGAGGCATCATGCTACCTGACTTCAAACTATGCTACAAGGCTACAGTAGTCAAAAGCGCATGGTACTGGTACCAAAATAGAGATATAAACCAATGGAACAGAACAGAAATCTCAGAAGTAATGCCGCACCTCTACAATCATCTGATCTTTGACAAACTTGAGAAAAACAAGCAATGGGAAAATGATTCCCTGTTTAATAAATGGTGTTGGGAAAACTGGCTAGCCATGTGAAGAAAGGTGAAACTGGACCCCTTCCTGACATCTTACACTAAAATTAGCTCCAGATGGATTAAAGATTTAAACATAAGACCTAACACCATAAAAACTCTGGAAGAAAACCTAGGAAATACCATTCAGGACACAGGCATAGGCAAGGACTTCATGACTAAGACACCAAAAGCAATGGCAACAAGAGCCAAAATAGACAAATGGGATCTAATTAAACTTCAGAGCTTCTGCACAGCAAAAGAAACAATCATTAGAGTGAACCAGTAACCAGCAGAATGGGAAAAAATTTTTGCAATCTACCCATCTGACAAATGGCTAATATCCAGAATCTACAAAGAACTAAAGTAGATTTACAAGAGAAAAAAAAAAACTTTCAAAAGTGGGCAAAGAATATGAACAGACACTTTTCAAAAGAAGACATTTGTGAGTCCAACAAACATATGAAAAAGTGCTCATCATCGCTAGTCATTAGAGAAATGCAAATCAAAACCACATTGAGATACCATGTCATGATAATTAAAATGGTGATCATTAAAAAATCTGAAGACAACGGATGCTGGAGAGGATGTAGAGAAATAAGAACACTTTTAAACTGTTGGTGGGAGTGTAAATTAGTTCAACCATTGTGGAAGACAGTGTGGTGATTCCTCAAGGATCTAGAAATGGAAATTCCATTTGACCCAGCAATCTCATTACTGGGTTTATACTCAAAGGAGTATAAATTTTTCTATCATGAAGATTCATGTACAAATATGCTCACTGTGGCACTGTTTACCACAGTGAAGACCTGGAATCAACCCAAATGCCCATCAATGATAGATTGGACAAAGAAAATGTGGCACATATACACCATGGAATACTATGCAGACATAAAAAAGGATGAGTTCATGTCCTTTGTAGGGACATGGGTGAATCTGGAACCATCATTCTCAGCAAACTGACACAAAAACGGAAAACGAAACACTGCGTATTCTCACTTATAGGTGGGTGTTGAACAATGGGAACACATGGGCATAGGGAGGGGAACATCACACACTGGGGTCTGTTGGGAGGTGGGGGGCTAGAGGAGGGACAGTGTTGGCTGTGTTGGTTGGGGAGGGATAACACTGGGTGAAATGCCTGATGTAGGTGACAGGGAGATGGAGACAGCAAACCATCATGGCATGTGTGTGTCTATGCAACAATCTTGCAAGATCTGCACATGTACCCCAGAACTTAAAGTACAATTTTTTAAAAAGTAATTAATTAAAAAGAATTCTCCCTCAAAAACAAAAGAACTAGAATAGTCAAAAAAATACTTGGGAAGAACAAAATTTAAGGACTCATACTATCCAATTTCAAGACTTACTATAAAGCTACAGAAGTAGAAACAGTACAATATTAGTAGAATTGTAGACATATAAATCAATGGAATAGAGATGTAATAGAGACCCCAGACATGAAGCCACACAAATATATTCAGGTAATTTTTAGCAAAGGCACAGAAGCAATTCAATGCAGGAAGAATAGTTATTTCAATAAATTGTGCTAAAGCAATTAGACTCCTGTGTCAGAAAAATAATTTTTTAAAAAAAAGAATCTGGCCTGATCTTATAAATTACACAAAAATTAACTTAAAATGGATTGTAGGCCTAAATTAAAAAAAAAAAAAACTGCTAAGAAAAAAATAAACATAAGTAAAAAAATTTGTGCAGTTATGAGTTTGGCAATTAGTTGCTGGATTCAACATCAAAAACTAATTCATGGAATAAAAAGTAACTTATAGTTTATCAGTTTTAAAACTTATCCGAGAAAGACATTATGAAGAGTATCAATAAACAAGGTCCAATATCAGAGAATATATATGTGGGAAACCACAAAGGGCTTATATACAAAATAAATGATATCCTAAAACTTAACAATAGCAAAATAAACCATTCAAGAAAAAACTGGGCAAAAACTCTGAACAGACACATCACTAGAGAGGAAACACAGGTAGCAATAATCACCATCGTATATCATTAGGACAACGCAAATTTAAATAAAATTAGATATTACTACACATCTATCATAATGGTTAAAATCCCAAAAACTGACAATGCTGGTGAGGATGTAAAGCCACAGGAATACCGCTCATTTATTGCGCTTGAGAATGCATAATTGTACAGCCACTTTGGAAGGCAGTTTGGCAGAGTCTTACAAAGCTAAACATAATCTCACTTTTGTAAAATGTAACATTCATACTCCTAGGCAATTACTCAACTGATTTAAAAATTATGTCCAAACAAAGCTTTGTTTGCAAATGTTTATAACATGTAGTTTAATTTCCACAAACTAGAAGTAACCTAGATGTTTTTTATAGGTGAGTGGATAAACTATGGCATATCCATGTGAGAGAGGAGGCAGTTAGAAGCCAGTTAGGTAAATAGACAGGGAGAGTCTTGGGAGTAGAAAAACACTTTGGGTCCTTACCTGTACTGCCCATGTAGGTAATAGGAAGAAATTTGATTAAAAACTTTCTCTTACGCCAGGATGTTTGCTTAGAAGGGACTGTCCCAACTTAGGTGCAGGTGAAATAAATCAACCTAAATATCTTTAACTGGACCCAGCTCATTATAATATTATTAACATGACATTAGCATTGTGGTTTTAGCTGCCCTGTAGGTTTCACTTGAGAACTCATGGGTAATAACTAAGTTGTAGACACTATGGCCAACTCCAGGGGTGCACAGATGCAACACCCCTAGAAAGAAACTTTACCTTTCCCACTGGTGGAGAACCCATGGAAGACTTCATTTTCCTTGCCACATAAAAGACCCAGAACTCAGGCCATTTCTGGTGGCCCACTTCAGGTCCCTGTCTTTGCAGAGAACTTTCCTTTCACATAATAAATCCTACTCTGCCTTACTCACTTTTCAGTATCCACATGCCCTGTTCTTCTCAGTCATGGGACAGGAACTGGGACCTAGCTGAACCAAGGAGTAAGAAAACTGCAATACATGGAATATTATTCAGTGCTTTAAAAATGCACTGAATCATGCCACCAAAAGACATGGATGAATTTTAAATGCAAGATGCCTATCTGAAAAAGGCTACAAACTACATGATTTCAATTGTACAACATTATGAAAAAGGCAAAACTGTAGATGCTGTAAACGTATTAGCAGTTGTCACGGGTTCAGATGGGGAGGGGCTTGATGAGTGAAGCAGAGGGTATTACTCAGGGCAGTGAATCTGGTGTCTGTGATGTTGCAATGGTAAATACACATCACTGTGCATTAGTCCAAACTCATAGAACTTTATAGGATAATGAGTGAACCTTAATGTATACAAATGAATGCCAGATTATTTAGGAAGTCAGGGGATCACAGGATGGAATATAGAATATGATGAAAGATATTCATTGTATTGCAAATGCTTGAAACAATCTCACTGAGAATGATAGGGAACAAGACACTGACCCGCATAATTTTGGAAATGAATAGAGTCTATAATACTAAAGACAAATAAATGAATCAATATAAATGAGATAAAACAAAGATCCAAAATGCTAAGTGTCTTAGGTCAGACATTTAAGAAACTTAGGAGTCATCACTCTCATCTTCACAAGAATAAAAAAAGCTAAAAACTTTAATGTCTTCAACTTTTCTTAAATCCATCAAAGGCAAGCTGCTGTCCTTCAAATTCGAGACATAGACAAATACAGAGAATCACAGCTTTTTGGAAAAGAAGCCCAGGAGCAGGAATCTATTGCTACCACTAGTTCTGGAATAGGGAAACCTAAACAGTAATCATTGAATTACTGGCAGCTCAGTGTGCACAACCTTGAGACTTAAGAACTAGAGGGAGAGCAGCCTTGTGGGGGCCCATATTTTTATGAGTTTGACCCCTAGAAGTCCCAGCAAATTCTCAGGGCAAAGATCTGAGAAAATCTCCCGGCAGGGGAAGAGGAAAAACAACCATTTTAAAATAAAACCAGAGGATTCTGTTCTCCTTAACAAAAGCCTTCCGTCAAGTAAAACTATTTTACCAGAATCTAACCACTGTAGATTTTATAGGAGCCTGACTTGGGGGAATGGGAATACCTAATTCCAGTTCCCTCCTGAGGGAAAAAGCACTAGCAAGCATTTGTAAAGATCACAGCCTGGGTCACAGGCTCACTAAAGAATTGCAATCTAATAAATGACAATAGAAAACTTTCTCTCCCGACTACCTTACCACCACATCAATAGGACTCCTGCATAATAATGGGCAACTACAATGGAAAGAACTGTAAATTTAAAGCATTATTTAATGATGACCTAAAGAAACACAAAGAAAAGGAAAGAAATAAAAACAATGACAACAGAAGAAATTTTGGCCTCTGAAACTTACAACTATAGAAAGCAGTAAACCTCACACTAAAGATCTATTTATCTCAGTTCCTTCTAACTGTCCCAATATGTCTATCTTTCAACAAAAACATTATAAATTATACTAAAAGTAAAAAAAATACACAATTTGAAGAGGCAAGGCAAAAATTAGAACCAGACTCAGTTATCCCAGACTTTAATATATTATGCCATGAATTTAAAACAACTATGATTCATATGCTATGTGCAATAGTGGAAAAAGAAGATAAACAAATGAGTGATGTAAAGAGAGAGACAGAAACTCTAAGGAAGAAAAATAAAGGTAAATGCTAGCATTGTACTTTAGGTTCTGGGGTATATGTGCAGAATATGCAGGATTGTTGCATAGGTACATATATGGCAATGTGGTTTGCTGCCTCCATCCCCCCGTCATCTATACCTGGCATTTCTCCCCAGGTTAGCCCTCCCCAACCTTCCTACCCACCGCTGTCCATCCTCTATTCCCCCTCAACAGACCCCAGTGTGTAATGCTCCCCTTCCTGTGTTCATGTGTTTTCATTTTTCAATACCCACCTACGAGTGAGAACGTGGTGTTTGATTTTCTGTTCTTGTGTCAGTTTGCTGAGAATAATGGTTTCCTGATTCATCAATGTCCCTACAAAGGACATGAACTCATCATTTCTTATGGCTGCATAGTATTCCATGGTGTGTATGTGCCATTTTCCTTGTCCAGTCTATCGTCAATGGGCATTTAGGTTGGTTCCAAGCCTTTGCTATCGTAAACAGTGCCTTGCTGCAATGAACATACATGTGTATGTGTCTTTATAACAGAATGATTTATAATCCTTTGGATATATATTGATAGGTCAAATGGAATTTCTATTTCGAGGTCCTTGAGGAATCTCCATACTGTCTTCCACAATGGTTGAACTAATTTACACTCCCACCAACAGTGTAAAAGTATTCCTATTTCTCCACATCCTCTCCAGCATCTGTTATCTCTAGATTTTTTTTTTTTTCTGTCTCCAGATTTTTTAATGATCGCCTTTCTAACTGGCATGAGATGGTATCTCAATGTGGTTTTGATTTGCATTTCTCTAATGACCAGTGATGATGAGCATTTTTCACATGTTTGCTGGCATCATATATTTCTTCTTTTGAAAAGTGTCTGTTCATATCCTTTGCTCACTTTTGAATGGTTTTTTTTTTTCTTGTAAATCTGCTTTAGTTCTTTGTAGATTCTGGATATTAGCCCTTTGTCAGATGGGTAGATAGCAAAAATTTCTTCCCATTCTGCTGGTTGCTGATTCACTCTAATAATTGTTTAATTGTTTCTTTTGATGTGCAGAAACTATTAAAGTTTAATTAGATCTCATTTATCTATTTTGGCTTTTGTTGACATGGCTTTTGGCATTTTTTAGTCATGAAGTCCTTGCCTATGCCTACGTCCTGAATGGTATTGCCTAGGTTTTCTTCTAGAGTTTTTATGGTGTTAGGTCTTACGTTTAAATCTTTAATCCATCTGGAGCTAATTTTAGTGTAAGATGTCAGGAAGGGGTCCAGTTTCACCTTTCTTCACATGGCTAGCCAGTTTTCCCAGCACCATTTATTGAACAGGGAATCCTTTTCTATTGCTTGTTTTTGTCAGGTTTTTCAAAGATCAGACGATTGTGAATGTGTGGTATTGCCTCCAAGTCCTCTGTTCTGTTCCATTGGTCAATATCATGTGATTTTTGTCTTTGGTTCTATTTATGTGGTGGATTATGTTTATAGATTTGCATATGTTAAAACCACCTTGCATCCTTGGGATGAAGCCTACCTGATTGTGATGGACAAGCTTTTTGATGTGCTGTTGCAATTGGTTTGCCAATATTTTATTGAAGATTTTGGCATCTAAGTTCATCATGGATATTGGCCTGAAGTTTTCTTTTTTTGTTGAGTCTCTGCTGGGTTTTGGTATCAGGATAATGTTGGTCTCATAAAATGATTTGTTAAGGATTCCCTCTTTTTGGATTGTTTGGAATAGTTTCAGAAGGATTGGTACCAGCTCCTCTTTGTATATCTGGTAGAATTCGGCTGTGAATCCATCTGGACCTGGACTTTTTTTTTGGTTGGTAGGCTATTAATTGCTGCCTCAAATTCAGCCTTTGTTATTGGTCTATTCATGGTTTCAACTTCTTCCTGGTTTAGGCTTGGGAGGGTGCAAGTGTCCAGGAATTTACCCACTTCTTCCAGGTTTACTGGTTTATGTGCATAGAGTTGTTTGTAGTAATCTCTGATGGTAGTTTGTATTTCTGTGGAATTGGTGGTGTGATCCCATTTATCGTTTTTTTTATTGCATCTATTTGATTCTTCTCTGTTTTCTTTTTTATTAATCTGGCTAATGGTCTATTTTGTTGATTTTCTCAAAAAATCAGCTTCTGAATTTACTGATTTTTTGGAAGGTGTTTTGTGTCTCTATCTCCTTCAGTTCTGCTCTGATCTTACTTATTTCTCATCTTCTTCTAGCTTTGGAGTTTGTTTGATCTTGCTCCTCTAGCTCTTTCAATTCTGATGATAGGGAGTCAATTTTAGGTCTTTCCTTGCTTCTCATGGGCATTTATTGCTATAAATTTCCCTCCAGACACTGCCTTAAATGTGTCCCAGAGATTCTGGTACATTGTGTCTTCATTCTCCTTGGTTTTGAAGAACATCTTTATTTCTGCCTTCATTTCATTGTTTATCCAGTCAACATTCAAGAGCCAGTTGTTCAGTTTCCATGAAGTTGTGTGGTTCTGAGTTAGTTTCTTAATACTGAGTTCTAATTTTATTACACTGTGGTCTGAGAGACTGTTTGTCATGATTTCTGTGCTTTTGCATTTGCTAAGGAGTGATTTACTTCAAATTATGTGATCAGTTTTAGAGTAGGTGTGATGTGGTGCTGAGAAGAATGTATAGTCTGTGGATTTGAAGTGGAGAGTTCTGTATATGTCTATTAGGTTTGCTTGGTCCAGATATGAGTTCAAGTCCTGGATATTCTTGTTAATTTTCTGTCTCATTGATCTCATATTGATAGTGGAGTGTTCAAGTTTCCAATTAATTATTGTGTGGGAGTCTAAGACTATTTGTAGGTCGTTAAGAACTTGCTTTATATATCTGGGTGCTCCCGTATTGGGTGCATACATATTTAGGATCATTAGCTCTTCTTGTTGTATTAATCCTTTTACCATTATGTAATTCCCTTCTTTGTCTCTTTTGACCTTTGTTGGTTTAAAGTCTATTTTATCAGAGACTAGGATTGCAACTCTTGCATTTGTTTTTCTCTCCATTTGCTTGGTAAATCTTCCTCCATCCCTTTATTTTGAGCCTATGTGTGTCCTTGCATGTGAGATGGGTTTCCTGGATACAGCACACCAATGGGTTTTGACCTTTTATCCAATTTGCCAGTCTGTGTCTTTTGATGGGGCATTTAGCCCATTTACATTTAGGGTTAATATTGTTATGTGTGAATTTGATCCTGCCATTTAGATGCTAGCTGGTTGGTTTTCCCATCAGTTGATGTAGTGTCTTTATTGTGTCTATGCTTTTCACCATTTGGTATGTTTTTGGAGTGGCTGATACTGGTTGTTCCTTTCCTTGTTTAGTGCTTCTTTCAGGAGATCTTGTAAAGGCAGGCCTGGTGGAAATCTCTCCGCAATTGCTTGTTCATAAAGGATTTTATTTCCTCCTTCACTTACGAAGCTTAATTTGGTTGGATATCAAATTCCAGGTTGAAAGGTCTTTTCTTTAAGGATGTTGAATACAGCCTCCACCCTTTTCTGGCTTGCAGGGTTTCTGCTGAGATATCTGCTGGGAGTCTGATGGGCTTCCCTTTGTGGGTAACCTGACCTTTCTCTCTGGCTGCCCTTAGTATTTTTCCCTTCATTTCAACCCTGGTGAATCTGACAATTATGTGCCTTGGGGTTGCTCTTCTCAAGGGATATCTTTGTGGTCTCTATATTTCTTGGACTTGAATATTGGCCTGCCTTGCTAGGTTGGGGAAGTTCTCCTGGATAATATACTGAAGAGTGTTTTCCAGCTTGGATTTATTCTCTCTGTCACATTCAGGGACACCTATCAAACATAGATTAGGTCTTTTCACATAATCCCATATTTCTTGGAGGCTTTGTCTATTTCTTTTCACTCTTTTTTCTCTAATCTTGCCTTCTCATTTTATTTCATTGAGTTGATCTTCAGTCTCTGATATCCTTTCTTCTGCTTGGTCGATTTAGCTATTGAAACTTGTGTAAGCTTTACGAAGTTCTCGTGTTGTGTTTTTCAGCTCCATTAAGTCATTTATTTTCTTCTCTAAACTGTTTATTCCCGTTAGCATTTCATCAAACCTTTTTTCAAGGTTCTTAGTTTCTTCACACTGGGTTAGAACATGCTGTTTTAGCTCAGAACAGTTTGTTATTACTCACCTTTTGAAGCCTGTTTCTATCAATTTATCAGACTCATTCTCCATCCAGCTTTGTTTCCTTTCTGGTGAGGATCTGTGACCCCTTGGAGAAGGAGAGGTGTTCTGGTTTGGGATGTTTTCATCCTTTTTGCACTAGTTTCTTCCCATCTTTGTGGATTTATCTACCTGTGGTCTTTGTAGTTGGTGACTTTCAGATGAGGTGTCTGAGTGGATGTCCTTTTTGTGGATGTTGAAGTTACTTCTTTACGTTTTTTAGTTTTCCTTCTAACACTCAGGCCCCTCTGCTGTAGGACCACTGGAGATCCGCTCCAGATCCTGCTTGCCTGGGATCACCTGTGGGGGCTGCAGAACAGTAAGTGTTGCTGCCAGTTTCTTCTGTTATCTTTGTCCTAGAAGGATATCTGCCCAATGTCAGCCTGAGCTCTCCTTTATGAGGTGTCTCTTTGGATATATGGGAGTTGGGGAGCTGATTGAGTAGACAGTATGTCCCTTATAGGAGCTCAAGTGCTGAGTTGTGAGTTCTGTTGTTCCATTCAGAGCTGCTGGGCTGGTATATTTAAGCCTGCTGCAGTGGAACTCATAACTGCCTTTTTTCCCCAGGTGCTCTGTCCTGGGAAGGTGGAGTTTTATTTATAAGTTCCTGACAAGCTGCTGCCTTTTTTCAGAGATGTCCTGAACAGCTAGGAGGTAGTCTTGTCACAATCTGCCAGCAGAGGCATTGCTGAGTTGTGTGGGCTCCGCCCAGCTGCTGTGTGAACTTTCTTGCAGTTTTGTTTACAGAGGTATAGTTAGAACTGCCTCGGGTGGTGGTCTGCCTCAGTAATGTTGGATTGCCTCAGTAATGGCAGACTGCATCGGTAATGGCAGACTACCTCGGTAATGGTGGACTGCCTCAGTAATGGTGGATGCCCTTCCCCCGACAGAACTGGACTGTCCTGAGTGCAGCTGCACTTGCTGTGAAACTCTCAATCCAGAGCATTTCAGACTACTGGTCTTTGAGGGGGTGGGACCCGCTGAGCCAGATCACCTGGCTCCCTGTGTCAGCCCCCTTTTTTTCAGTTGAATGGGAGGCTCTGTCACTCAGGCATTCCGGGTGCCCAGTTCAAAGGGCCAGCCAGATTTGTGTGAATTTTTGTGCAGAGACTTGCTGTGCCAGCTGAAACAGCCATGCTGGAAACTCCTTGCTCTTATCAGCCCAGCAATCTTCTGGTCTGTGGGCAGTAATGACTCATTTGGAAATGCGGTGATAACTCACCCTCTGCATTGTTCTTGCTGGGAACTGCACTCAGAGTTGTCCCTATTCAGCCATTTTGGATCATCTCCAGTGCTAAATTTTTAAAAGTGCTCTAAGATACAACAATAATGGAGCTGATGGGCTTATCAGTAAACTGAGCATGGTCAAGGGAAGAATCAGTGACTTTGAATAAATGATAATGAAAACTTCCCAAACTAAAGTGCAAAGTGGAGAAAAAAAAAATAGAATATTCCCAAAACGTAGAACATTTATAAAATATGTAATATAGGTTTAACAGCAATACAGAAAGGAAAAGGCAAAAAGAAACAAAAACAAAAAATTATTTAAAGTGATAATGACTAATGATTTTCCAAAATGTATGAGACACAAACCTCAAACACGAGAAGCGTAGAAAATATGAAGCCCGATAAGAATAAAAAATTCTATACCTATGCACACCAAATTCAAAATTCTAGAAGCCAAAGACAAATAAAAAAATAATAAAAAGGGTCAGGAATAGCAGGAGAGACAACTTACCTACAGATGAGCAAGGATAATAATTACATAGAAATTTTTTTCTAAAAATTAATACAAACAAAAAGAGAGTGAAGTTAGTAAAGTGTTGAAAGCAAAACCAAAGCAACAACAGCAAAAACCCCACCAAACCAGAATTCTGTAATCAATGAAGTAATCCTTCAGAAGCAAGGAAGTAGACTTTCTCTAACAAAAAATTTGAGAGAACTGTTTCCAGTAGTTCTGGCTTGCAAAAAACTGTTAAGAGAAGTCTTCAGAGAAAACAAAAATAATATAGGTCAGAAAACTAGATCTACATAACAAAGAAAGATTGTTAGAGAAAGAATAAATGAAAATAGAAAAAAGATTGTATGTATTTTGTGTTTAATTTAACTGAAACATGATGTTCAAAATAAATAACCAGTACAATATATTTGGTGATCATAGCTTATGGATAAGTGAAATGAATGACAGCAGTGTTATAAGGGATGGAAAGGAGGAATTGGAAGTGCTCTCTTTAAGATATTAGCACTATGAAGCAGTGCAGGATTAACTGAGTATACAGGGATTAGTTGTAAATGGATGTTGTAAGTGCAACTGCAGCCACTAAAAAAGTTTTAAAAGGTATAATTGATATGCTAACAGAAAAAAGACAATGGATTCATGAAAATACTTCATTAAAACTGGGGAAGACAATACAAGTGGAAGACTAAATAGTAAACATAGAACAAGTCCAGTGGATAGAAAACAGTTAGAAATGTAATAGATACTTATCCACCCATATCAATGATTACTTCAAACATCAATGGTCTAAATACATGAATAAAAGAGTGAGAATGACAAAATGAATAACAAAATAACAAGAACAACTATATCATCTAGATAAAACTCGCTTTAAATATAGAAACACAGATTTAAAGTAAAATGGTGAAGAAATATGTTAATGTTAACCCTAATAAAAATAAAGTGGGGTTAGGACATTTAATGTATAAATTTTGGGAGGACTCCATTCAATTCATAATGACAACATGGACCATGTTTGGGACAATAAAATATCATAACATAAATAACAGAATATAAATTATACAAAATATACGCTCAGACTACAAATCAAAAGTAAACTAAAAACTAAAGAGCAGGAAAATTTCCAAATATTTTGAAATTAAACAATATAACTGTATGTAACACATAGGTCAAAGAATAAATCTCAAGGAATTTTTTTTTGAGATTTGAATTAAGTTTAAAGAGAAATTTGTGAAATGCAGCTAAAGCAGATGCTTAAAGGAAAATTTTTAGCATTTGATATACATGTTAGAAAAGAAGCTCTAAAATTTAAAAATCTATTTTCTTCCTAGTAAACTAGAAATAGAAGTGAGAATTTGTTCCAGAGTAGGCAGAAGAAAACATATACATTAGGGCAGAAATTAGTAAAATTTACACAAGAAATCCATAGAGAAAATCAATGAAAGCAAAATCTGGTTTTTTTAGATAAACTTCTAGGCAGGACACATAAGAAAACAAGAAAGAAGTCAAAGATTAATCACATCAGAAATAAAAGAGGACCCATCACTACCAAATCTGTAAATATTAAAAGGGATATTATGTGCAACTTTATGCCTACAAATTTGATTACTTAAATTGACCAATTTTTTAAAAGAAACAATCTCAAAAATTTCAGATTTCATAAATGAAGAAATACATAAAATGAATATATCTGTACTTCTTAAATAAATTGAGTCAATAATTAATAACTTTTCAAAGCAGAAAGTACTAGGCCTAGATGGACTCACTAGTGTTTTCCACAAAACATTTAAGGAGAAAATTATGACATTGTTCTACAATGTCTTCCAGATAATAGAAGAAAAAGGAATACTTCCTGACTCATTGTATTAGGTTAGCATGAACCTAATACCAAATGAGATAAATATTACAATGAAGAAAACCATAGACTAATAACTAACATGAAGCTAAATGCAAAAAATCTCAACAAGATTTACCAAAAAAACTAACAATGTGTAAAGATAATTATATACCATGACTTAGTAGAATTTATTCCAGTAGAGAAAACTGGATTAACATTTAAAAATAAGTCAACGTAATCCATTACATCAACAAGCTAAAAAAGAAAAAGAAAGTTTTATCATATCAGTAAGTACAGGAAACATTTGATACAATCCAACATTCATTCATTATTAAAATATCTCAGCAATCTAGGAATCAAGGAAACTTTATTGATGTAATATAGACTGTCTACAAAAGATAACTACAGCTAACATTATATTTAATGGTGAGAGGCTAGATGCTTTCCCAAGATCAGGAATAAATCAAAGATGTTGCCTCTGACCATTTCTATTAACATCTTGCTGGAAGTCTTAGTTAATAGTAATAAGCCAATGAAAGTAGTTAAAATTGCATATAGATTGGGAAACAAGAAATGAAAATGTATTTGTTTGCAGATTACATAAATGTCTTTGTAGAAATCACGAAGATTCAACAACGACAAACTCCTATAACTAATAGGAAATTATAGTAGGCTTGCAGGATATAAGGCTAATACAGGTGCATCTTATTTTATTTCACTTTGCTTTATTGTGCTTCATGGATATTGCATTTATTACAAATTAAAGATCAGTAGCAACCCTGCTTTGAACGTCTATCATTGTCATTTTTCCAACAGCATGTGCTCACTTCATGTTTCTGTGTCACATTTTAGAAATTCTCACAGTATTTCAAACTTTTTCATTGTTGTTATATCTTTTATGGTGATATGCCATTAGTGATTTTTGATGCTACTATTATAATTGTTTTGAGTCACCTTGAATCATCCTCATATAAGAAGGGGAGCTTAATAAAAAATGTTGTGTATGTTCTGACTGGTTCGTCAATGACTGGTCCTCCATCTCTCTCCTCCTTGGGCTTCCCTATTTTCTAAGTTACAGTGATACCAAAATTAGATAAATCAACACTACAATGACCTCTATACATTCAAGTGACAGGAAGAGTCACACATCACACATCTTTCACTTTATATTAAAAGCTAGAAAGTATTAATCTTAGTGAGGAAGAATGTGTTATTGTTAAAAAGATAGATCTATGGAACAGAACGAAGGGCCCACATAACATACCTGTCACCTTTCACAATATTAAGTAGATATGTAACACAGACCTACATGTAAAATTCAAAACAATAAAACTCCTGAAAAACAATGTAAGAGAAAGTCTAAGTGATCTTGTGTTTGGCAAATGCTTTTTAGATATAGGACCAAAAGCATGACCCATGAAAAGAAAAATTGCTAGTATTTACTTAATTAATATTAAAAGGTTGTATTCTGCAAAAGACACTGTAAAGAGAATTTTTAAATAGCTACAGACTTGATAAAGTATTTGCAAAACACATATTTGAAAAATACTTTGTATCAAAATACAGGAAGAAATCTTAAAACTCAACAAGAATTTTGATGGAAAAATGGTTAAAAGATCTAGATAGCTCACAAAGGAAGATATACAGATAATGTCTTAGTTTGTTTAGTGTAACTGTAAAGAAATACCTGAATCTGGGTGATTCTTATTTTTTAAGGTTTATTTGGCTCATGATTCTAATTTTAGATTGGACATCTGCATCTGGTGAAAGCCTTAGGCTGCTTCCAATTATGGTTGAAGATGAAGGGAAGCCATCGTGTGCAGGGATCACATGGCAAGAAAGGAAACAAGAGAGGGGAGAATCACTAGCTTCTTTTTAACAGAAATCTCAGTTAGGAACTATTAAAGTAAGAACTCACTCATCCTTGAGGGAGGGAATTAATCTATTCATAAGAGATCTATCCTGAAGAACCAAACACCTACAGTTACACCCTACCTCCTAACACCTCCACACTGGAGATTAAATTTCATCATGAGATTCACGAGGGACAAACAAACAATAGCAGACAGCATATAAGCATATAAATACATGCTCAACATCATACGTTATTAGGGGATTGAGAATTCAAACAACTGTGAGATACCCCTGTACACCTGTTAGAACAGACAAAATTTGATACAGCGATGACAACAAACGTTGGTGAAAATATGGAGCAACAACAACTCTTATCTCTGCTGGAACCGCAAAATGGTACAGCTACTCTGGAAGACAGTTTGGCCATTTTTATAATGCTAAACATAGTTTTACCATACAAATCCAGCAATCACACTTCTTGGTATTTATCAAAATGAGTTTAAAACTCATATTCACACAAAAACCTGCACACATATGTTTATAGCAGCATTATTCATAATTTCCAAAACTTGGAAACAGCCAGATGTCCTTCAGTAGATGAGTGGATAAACAAACCATGGTAAATTCTCACAGTGGAATATTATTCAGCCATAAAAATAAAAGATATATCAAGCAATGAAGACATGGAGGAACTTGAAATGCATATTGTTAATTGGAAGATGCTAGTCTGAAAAAGGTCTATATTATATTATTCAATTATTTGATAATTTGTGAAAAGCAAACTATGGAGACAGGAAACCCTCTGTGGTTGTGGATTCAAGATGTTTAAAGGACAGAGGAAAAAAATAACAGGAGCACAAGGGATGTTCAGGCAGTGAAATTATTCTGGATGATATTGTCATGGTGGATTGATGTCATCAATTTTTCAAAACCCATAGAGTGTTCAACACCAAGAGTAAACGCTAATGTAAACTATGGATTTTAGTTAATATATGTATTCATATATTAATTTAATGTATTCAATACTGGTTCATCAAGTGTAGCAACTGTATCATACTAATGCAAGACATTAACACTGGGAGAAACTAAGTGTGGAGGGAGAGAGGCTATATGTAAACCCTGTTCTTTTATTTTTCTGTAAACCTAAAACTGCTCTAAAAGTTTGTTAATTTTAAATATTTTAAAAAGCATGCAACTGTACATAAGCCTCATAATCTAGTTGATAAATTTGCTTTCACAGGTGTACAAAATAACAATTCTGGAATTATGCCTGTATATTGAAAATAATTAAGTATGTTGATGGCAGGCGGTAAAAGTTTTCATATTCTTGGAGTACGAGGTTACAGAGACTCAAGGGGAAAATGCTAGGATAAGTTATGTGGTAATGTATTAGAGCTGGCAACATCAGTGTGAACTCATGTTTACCATAATATAGATACACATTAAGTTGCTGCAAGAGTAATTGCAGTTACAGCTGATTTCATTTTTTTCTTGGTTCTGCTTACCCAAAGAAGTAGGTTCTGGAAACTATAAAGGCACCCAACTTCTCTGAAGCCATGCAAAGCCTCCTTACCTCAGAGCCTTTGCCTTGTTGATACATGAAGTCACTCTTCTCCTGCTGCTAACTCTTTTCATGCTACTACTGCCTCACTGCCCTTTATACCTACTTAAGCATCAAAGTCATTATACCCACAGTAAAATAGCCTAGGATAATATTCTTTGCATTATATCAAAGAAGTTGGGGTGCCTTTGTAGTTTCCAGAACCTACTTCTTTGGGGAAGCAGAACCAAGAAAAATGTGATCACCTCTAACTATAATGTATTCATTCTCTGTATTATTAGAGAGAACTCATTGATGTTATAACTAATTATAAAAGGAAGCCTCAGGTTTAATGTTGAAAATGATCTTTTAAATATTTTTTATATTACATAAAACAATTTTCAAAACATTATTTATATTACCTACTTGATATTTTTATTTATGTATCATTTATTTAACTAGTTCTTTTATTTGGGTTGCACATATGGGTTATTTCAAATTTTGAATTTTATAAATAATGCTATGAAGAAATCATTCATTCATTTTTCTCTTTAATAAATATTTAAGTGCCTTCTTATGTACCAGACATTATTATAGTTTAATGTGATAAAATAGGTTAAGAAAAGGGTTTTTCCAACTTCATTAAAATGTAAGTTAAGTACATTATTTCCAAGAATCTTTGTTTTATTTGTATAGCATTTATACTTCTGAGAATTAAATGTGTTTCACAGATGTAATCCATGAAATGAATAATCTCAGTCATTTATTTATAGCCTCAATTATTAAAAGTATTAAAAATTTGTTTGACAAATATTTTGCAAATTATTTTTTGGTTTATAGGTTTCTTTTACTTTTTTATTTTTAGATTTTCAAAAGCATTTAAAATATTTACGTAGTCAAATACACTGACCATTTTATTTTGTGGCTTATCACATTTCTATTACTCTTAAAAAATCTAAGACCCATTAATCAATATACATATATTCTATTTTATAAGTTATTGATTACTTGATTTGTTTTATTCTGACATTTACCTGTTATTAAAATTTGAAGTAATGTATAAAATGAGGCTTTACTTATTTTTTTATTTGTTTCAGCCAGCTTCCCTGATATTTTTTGCTAAATAATGTAGTGTTAACATTCTTCTTTTTTTCCTTGACTGTCACATATTTTATGAATTTATTGATTGATTTTCCCAACATCACTATACTGTAAAGCATTTTTGTTGTTTTTAAAAGATTTTAATTTTTGGCAATTCTTTTTAACATACAGCAATCATCACATTTTCTTTTTATATATTACTTTTTATCACAATATTTACAAAGAGATGATTGCATTCAGTAGTAATCATGGAAGAATCTTAGCAGGTATTTTTTCCTACTTTACAAATACTATAATGAATAATAATGTCCAACCTTTACAAAATTTGTGAAGAAAAAACTACCCTCAGACACAGGAGGTGGGTTTCTACTTTTGCAACATTTTTGTGAACAATTTGGCAGCAACTATCAAAAGTTTGTTTATAAACCTACGGGAAAACTAGACAAAAATTCTGTAAAATATTCAGAATATATATTGAAGGAAAATTTAAAGATAATAACAATATATGATTCCATGATACAATAAGTATCTACCTATCTGTGTAAATGTGCATGTAAAAAGAATCTGGGAGGTTATACACTATTTGGTTAATGATGATTACCTGCTAGTAAGAGTGGGAAAGGAAGGGTCCCAAATTATCTGAAATAAAGAATAAATAAAAATAATAACCATTTTGTGGTAGGCAGAAAAGCAGCTTCCCAAAGATATCCACATGAAAATTCTGACTCTGTGATTATATTACTTTACACAGCAAAAAGAATTTGACAGCTGTCATTTAATTGAAGATCATGAGATGAAAAGATTATTATCTGTGTGCATCTAATATAATCACAAAGGTTCTTATAATGTGAAAGAGAAAGACAAGAGAGTCAGGGTCAGTGAAAATGTGAATACAGGAGCAGAGGTCACAGTGACATGAGAAAGACACATCTGTCTTTGAAGATAGAGGTGCCATGTGTCAAGGAATGCAGGAAAGCTATAAAAGCTGAAAAAAGCAAGAAGTGGATTTTTCCCACTGCCTCCAGAAAGAACACACTCCTGCAGACACCTTGACTTTTTCCCCATACTACCCTTTTTAAACTTCTGACTCACAGAAATATAAGATAATATATTTGCTTTGTTGTAAGCCACTAAGTTTGTGGTAAGCAGTAACTTTGTAAAGCAATAAGAAACGAACAGACATTTAAGAATATTATTTTAGGTCTATGCTTAGACTTTTCCTAAGAATATTTATGTGATGGGATTATATTCTAGTTTTATAACTGAGTTAATTTATATTGCAATGTATCATAGATGTCTCTTCAACTTAATACATGTACATCTGTGTAATAACTATTAATGACTATGTAGTATTGTTTCATGTATATATTATAGTTATTAATCAATCTCAAATTGTGAAGCCATCAGTTTTCTTCTTTTTTCTTTTTTTTTTTTTTTGCTACTATATAGAATATTTGGTAAATATTTTTATATATGAAACTATGTATCAATCTGTGGTTCTTTTATCTGTAATTTAAAATCTAATATGATTATTTAGTATAATGTGAATTACTTTGATAGGAAACTCATATTTTTAGAGTTTTTGATATATAACTAGTTTGCCTTACAAAAAAAGCAAATTAATTGCACCAGTTATTAATTAGCCCCATCAGTTTATAAGATAGGTGGGAGAAGGGTCTGCTATTATTAAAATTATAATTTAAAACCCTCCAAAAACAGAACAATAGTTTTTTTTAATCAAATTTTCATAGACTAAAATAAATTAAAAAGTCATACTAGTTATAGTCCCTTAAAACAATGCAAGAATAATATAGATGGGATATATGTCTTTATCATCCAACTCAGGCTATGAACCTAAAATGTGAAAATGATACAGTTACTTGAAAAATTATTATAGAAAACTAGATTAAAAGCTTTAAAAAGTTGCCAAAATTGACTATATAAAGTTAGTTCATTTATTAAAATTTCCAACAGGAAGTTTATTCAAATGTATTTAGAACAAAAATTAAGTTTGGTAGCTATTACATAAAACCTATAAATCTATTTTCCCAGATTAAAAATGAAAAAACGAAGAAAAAGACAAAGAACAGGAACAAATGAATATATAATAGTTCAAACGATTAGATGATAAGTGAAAAGAATTTAAAAAATAAAAAACAGGAAAGGTATTATATCCAATGGCTATGTCTCATAGCTTATTAGGCTCTTATCAAATGCACTGTTTTAAAGCAAATTATTACAGTAATGCTAATTTCTTTATATATTTTGAACAGGAAAAACTATTAGTAAGCAACAAAATAATTTGCATAGTAGTATGAATACTATATTTAGTAAATAAGAATTTTTCAAGGTTATTTTATAGGGTACTACTGACTATATTCCAAATTTCAAATGTAGAAGATACGAGCAATTTCTTCTAACTGATGTTTATGAAATAATCAGCTAAATAAATCACCCTTTACAAATCTATCATTGCCAAATTAAAAAACCGAAATCTGGAGAAGTTAGGAGGCTTGCCAAAGAGTTCAAAGGAAGTGTGGATATGAGAATCCAACACTACTGACTTTCAGCTTAACACTTGTTTATATCATGTGCAATATCAAATATAGAGTATAAGAAGGGAATATAATATAGAAACTAATATCATTTGAAAAATGAAGCTGAATTTTTTAAAGATATAATTCTCCCCCAAAAATATAATTTTCCCATAATTTTTATAGGTACTTTAGAATTACGTTGGCGTATTTTATTTATTTTGTTAGATAGTGATGGTGCAAATACTGGATTTTAGAAACAGAATAATGCTCCAAAATTTTCCTATGCTGCATATTGCCAATAATATAATTGTAAGATATGTATTCGGTCTTTATCTTATTTATCACCAAATGCCTATAGCTAGCAGCTGAAGGGAACCACACAATTATGAGTAAGTATATACAAAGAATGTGCAAGGCTTAAGCATAAACCAAATACTTAAAGTTGATCACTTTTGTCTTATTTTCAGGATGCTTCTTGCAATTCTAGAACTGAATAGTGGAAGGAAGGAAGGCATTGTTTTCTTTCTGGCTGTCAGGTGAGGGCTATTAGCAGCTTCTTGAGGCGTTCTCCTTCCACCACTTTTAAAGCTAGAGATGTGAAAGGGTTAATATTGTAGGTCTTTGGCCCTTCGTTCTCCATCTATTCTCACATCTCTGACCACAATCAGTAATAATTTTCCACTTTAGGGCCTCATATGATTATATTTGGTCCACTTGAATAATCCAGGATAATCTCCTTATCCCATCTATTCACTTCACATCTGCAAAGTCCCTTTGCCCCAAATAACAATATATTCACAAATTCCGGAATAGGACTGTGGGCATCTTTGGTGGGTGCCATTATTCTGCTCGCTATACTCTAAGATTGTTTAAGGTAGTGGAAATAAATCTTTCTTAAATGTCCAGAAAGCATATCAAATGGCTTATTGATAATGAAGCAGAGTTAAATATATTAACTATCTGTTAAAATGATAAATGTTGTGACTTAGAATAAAAAAACATACTCTCATTATAACTTTTGTTATCAAAACGCCTGCAGTAATAAGACTGTCGGATCTTCCAGTTTAAAAAATGATAGTCATTTTTGATAAGTGGATATGAATGATGTGTAGCATTTTCTTTTTAAGTAAAGCTTTTACAGTTAACATATAATGTAAGATGCAAGATGAGGAGCATATGGGGCAAGATAGCAAATAGCAGGCTCTACCGATTTTCCCCTTCACAAGGACACCAATATAACAACTATTTACACCACAAAACACCTTTATAAGAACAAAAATTCAGGTGAGCACTCACAGTACCTGGTTTTAGCTTCATATAGCTGAGAGGCACTGAAACGATACAAAAAAACAGTCTTGAATCACAGATGCCACCCCATTTCTATTTTCCAGCAACAGCGGCACGGTGCTGAGAGCACTTCCATGTAGGGAGAGGAAGAACTCAGCAATTGTGCGGCAGTGAACTCAGTGCTGCCCTGTTAAAGCAGAATGAAAACGATGACCAAACTCAGCTGATACTCATCCAAGGAGGGAGCATTTAAATCAGCCCCAGCCAGAGGAGAATTGTTAATTTCAGCAGTCAGAACTTAATTGCCTGCAAGTCTCACTACCACAGGAGGCTAAAGGCTCCTGGGTCTTAAATAAACTTGAAAGGCAGATTAGGTCACAAGGACTGAAACTCCTAGGTGAATCCTAGTGCTGAAAGGGGCCTAGAGTCAGAGGACTAGGGGTGCACAAGACCTACTGAGACACTAGCCTTGGTGGCTAAGGAAGTACTGGCAACACCCTTACCCCAGACCCAGGCTGCATAGATTGTGTCTCCAAATGAGACCCCTTCCTTCCGCTTGAGAAGAGAGGAGAGAACAGGGAGGGCTTCGTTTTGCGTCTTGAATACCAGCTAAGCCACAGCAGGGTAGGGTACTGGTTAGAGTCATGAGGCCCACTTTTCAGGGCCTAGCTCCTGAATCACATTTCTAGACACACCCTTGGACAGAAGGACACCTGCTGTATTGAAGGGAAGGGACCAGTTCTATCAGGCTTTATCACTTGATAACTGAAGAGACCTTGAGTTGTGAAAAAATAGCAGCAATGCATAGGTACTACATCAAGGGCCTTGGGTGAGGCCCTGAGACTTGCTGTAATCAGGTGAGACCAGTCCATCCCCAGCTGTGTCTGTTACAGGAAGAGACTTCTTTTTGAGAAAAGGAAAGGGGGCTTTGCCTTATACAGTAGGCAACAACTCAACCTCTGGGACTTAGAGCACCAAGTGGGTTCCCGGGGTGCCTGATTCCAACCTTGGTTCTTAGATGGTATTTTTGGACCTGCCCTGGGCCAGAGAGGAGCACAGTATGATGGTTAATACTGTTAACTTGATTGGATTGAAGGATGCAAAGTGTGGATCCTGGATGTGTCCCTTAGGGTGTTGTCAAAGGAGATTAACATTTGAGTCTGTAGGCTGTAAAAAGCAGACCCACCCTCAATCTGGGTGGGCACTATCTAGTTAGCTGCCAACAAGACCAGGATATAAAGCAGACAGAAAACATGAAAAGGCTAGACTGGCTTGGTCTCCTAGCTGACATCTTTTTTCCATCCTGGATGCTTCCTGCCCTCAAACATCAGACTCCAAGATCTTCAGCTTGGGACTCAGACTAGCTTCCTTGCTTATCAGCTTGAAGATGGCCTATTGTGGGATTTTGTGAGTGTTAATACTCCCTAAAAAACTCTCCTCATATATTTATCGTTAGTGTGTGTCCTCAAGGGTGAGTCCAAGGCTAGGTAGCATTCACCACAGGCTGGCTTAAGAGCTCTTGGGCCTTAAGGGAACAACAATGGTAGTCTGAAAGTACTCCCCATGGGCCTGTGGTGGTGGTCCCAGAGTGAGACTCCTCTGCCTTTGGAAATGGGAGTGAAGAGTGGGAATGACATCTTGTGGTTTGAGTGCCAGTTTAGCTGTTGTACAAAAGAACACGAGGTAGACCTCTAACGTTTTTGACTCTGGGCCCTGGCTCCCAGATCATAACTCTTGCCTTGTCTGGGGCCTGGTGGAACTCACCAACCTGTAGGGAAGGACACAAGCCTGGCTGTCTTGGCCACCTATTCGTTGTAAGGCTGCAGGGCCCTAGGTAAACATAGACAGTAGCCAGGGAGTGGTTACAACAGGCCATAGGTGAGACCTAATGCTGTGCTGGCTTCAGATCTGACACAGCATAGTCATAGTGATAGTGGCCACAGGGAAGCTTGTGTCACTCCACTCCCAGTTCCACCTGGTTCAGAACAGAGAGAATGTAGTTGTTTGGGAGAAAGTAAGAGAAGAGAGTAAGAGTCTCTGTCTGGTAATCCAGAGAATTCTTCTGGATATTGTCCAAGACCTTCAAGGTGATACCTCAATGAGTCTGTGAGAAACAGTGTTCCTGGGCTTCAGGTGCCCCATAAAGTATATACAGCTTAGATCACAACACCCAAGTCTCTTTGAATATCTGGTAAACCTTCCCAAGAAGGATGGGTACAAATAAGCCCGGACTGCAAAGACTAGATTAAATATTTAACTCTTCAATGACCAGACACAGATGAACATTGAAAGTACCAAGACAATCCAACAAAACATGACCTCACCAAATGAACTAAATAAAACACCAAGGACCAATTCTGGAGAGACAAAGATATGTGACCTTTCAGACAGAAAATTAAAAATAGCTGTGTTGAGGAAGCTTAATGAAATTCAAAATAACACAGAAAAGGAATGTATAATTCTATCAGATAAATTTAGCAAAGAGATTGAAATAATAAAAAAGAATCGAGCAGAAATTCTGGTGCTGAAAAACACAATTGGCTCATGAAAGAAAGCATCAGAGTCTTAATAGGAGAGTTGATGAAGCAGAAGAAAGATTAGTGAGCTTGAAGACAGGCTATTTGAAAATACGGAGGAGACAAAAAAATGAAATAATAAAAACCAACAAACCACATCAACAACATCCAGAAAACATCCTGGAAAAAGCAAATCTAAGAGTTATTGGCCTTAAAAAGGATGTAGAGAAAGAGATAAGAATAGAAAGTTTATTCAAAAGCGATAGCAATAGAGAACTTCCCAAACCTAGAGATATACATCAATATCCAAGTAAAAGAAGGTTATAGAACACCAAGCTAATCTAATCCAAAGAAGACTGCCTCAAGGCCTTTAATGATTAAACTCCCAAACGTCAAAGATGAAAAGAATCCTGAAAGCAACAAGAGAAAAGAAACAAATAGCATACAATGTAACTCCAATATGTCTGGCAGCAGACTTTTCAGTGGAAACCTTACAAAGCAGGAGAGAGTGGCAGGACGTATTGAAGATGCTGATGGAAAAAAGAAAAACAAAAACTTTTATCCTACATTATTATATCTGGTGATAATATTCTTCAAACATGAAGGAAAATAATCACTTTCCCAGACAAACCTAAATGAAGTGATTTCATCAACAGCAGACCTGTCCTACAAGATATGTTAAAGGGACTGTTGTAATTAAGACAAAAAATATGTTAATGAGCAACAAGAAATCTTCTGAAGGACAAAACTCACTGGTAATAGTAAGTATATAGAAAAAAAAAAACCCAGAATATTATAACATTGTAACTGTGGTGTGCAAACTACTCTTAAGTAGAAATACTAAATGTTGAACCAATTAAAATAATTACAACAGCTTTTTAAAACATAGACAGTACAATAAGATACAACAAAAAGTTAAAGAGTGGGGAGATGAAGTTAAGAAATAGAGTCTTTATTCGTTTTCTTTGTGCTTATTTGTGTATTAGACAAACATTTTTAAGTTGTTATCAACTTAAAATAATGTGTTGTAAAATAGTTTCTACAACCCCCAGGGTTGTAATCTCAAATCAAAAAATATTCAATGGATACAAAAAAAAAATAAAAAGAAAGAAACTAAATCATATCACCAGAGAAAATTACCTTCACTAAAAAGAAAACAGGAAGTATAGAAAAAAGAAAGATAGTACCCTCCCCCGCAAAAAGGAAAGATAAAACCGCAAAACAGCCAGAAAACAAATAACACAATGGCAAGAATAAGTCCTTACTTATCAATAACTGCACTGAAGGTAAATGGACTAAATTCTCCACTCAAAAGATGTAATGGCTGAATGGATAAAGAAACAAGTGTTGCCTACAAGAAACACATTTCACCTATAAAGGCACACATAGACTGAAAATAAAGAGAGGACAAAAGATATCCCATGCCAATAGAAACTAAGAAAGAACAGGAGTAGCTATACTTATATAAGACAATATAGATTTCAAGACAGAAACTATAAGAAGAGACAAAGAAGGTCACTATATAAAGGGATCAATTCAGGAAGGGAATATAACAATTTTAAATATATATGCACTTAACATTAGAGTACCCATATATATATAAAGCAAATATTATTAGAACTAATGAGAGATATAGACCCCAAAACAATATTAGCTGGAGAATTCAACATTTCAGCATTGGACAGATCTTCCACAAAGAATATTTAAAAAATAATAATAATTGGACTTGGTCTTCACTATTGTCCAAAAAATAATCAGACTTGATCTGCACTATAGACCAACTATACTATATGTCAGTAAATTGAAAAATCTAGAAGAAATAGACATATTCCTGGAGACACACAACCTACCATGTCTGAAGCTATGAAGAAATACAAAACCTGAATAGACTAATAACCAGTAATAAAACTGAAGCTCTAATAAAAACTCTCCAAATAAAGAAAAGACCAGGACTTGATAGTTCCTCTGCTGAATTCTACCAAATATGTAAAGAATGAATACCAATCCTATTCAAATTATTCTCAAAAATAGAGGAGAAGAGAATACTTTCAAACTCTATCTATGAGACCAGTATTACCCTGAAACCAAAACCAGACAAAGATGCATTTAAAACAACAACAACAACAACAACAACAACTAAAAGCCAGTATCTATGATAAATATTGATGCAATAGTCCTCAAGAAAATACTAGCCAACAAAATTAAACAATACAATTAAAAAGATTTTTTATTATGACCACATGGGATTTATCCCTGGGATGCAAGCATGGTTCAAACATGGACATCACACACTAGGGTCTGGGAGGAAAAAGGGGAGGGACAGCGGGGGGTGAGGAGTTGGGAGAGATAGCATGGGGAGAAATGCCAGATATAGGTGATGGGGAGGAAGGCAGCAAATCACACTGCCATGTGTGTACCTGTGCAACAATCTTGCATGTTCTTCACATGTACCCCAACACCTAAAATGCAATAAAACATATATATATATTAAAAAAAAAAACTTCTGCACAGCAAAGAAAACAATCAAGAAAGTGAGGAGACCCCACACAGAATGGGAGGAAATATTTGAAAACTGCTTATCTGACAAGAGACTAATAACCAGAATATATAAGGAGCTCAAACAACTCCATATGAAAAAAAAATCTAATAATCTGACTTAAAAATGGACAAAATATTTGAATATGCATTACTCATAAAAGACATACAAATGGCAAACAGGCATATGAAAAGATGCTGAACATCACTGATCATCAGAGAAATGCACATCAAAACTGCAATGAGATATCATCTCAGCCAAGTTAAAGTGGATTTTATCCAAAAATTAGGTAGTAACAAATGCTGGTGAGGATGTAGAGAAAAGGGAACCCTCAAACGCTGTTGGTGGGAATGTAACTAGTACAATCAGTATGGAGAACAGTTTGGAGGTTTTGCAAAAACTAAACATGGAGCTGCCATATTATCCAGCAATTCCACTACTGGGTATATGCCCAGAAGAAAGAAAATCAGTAGATTGAAGAAATAGCTGCATTCCCATGTTTGTTGTGGTGGTATTATTCACAAGATCCAAGATTTGGAAGCAACCTGAGTCCATCAACAGATGAATGGATAAAAGAAAGTGGTACATAGACATGATGGAATATTATCCAACCATAAAAAAGGAATGAGATCTTGTCATCTGCAATAACATAGATGGAACTGGAGTTCATTATGTTAAGTGAAATAAGTCAGGCACAAGAAGACAGGCATCACATGTTCTTACTTATTTGTGGGATCTCAAAATCAGAACAATGGAACTCATGAACGTACAGTAGAATGAAGTTTACAAAGGCTGGGAAGGGTAGTGGGGGCAGAGGAGGGCTGAGGATGATTGGTACAATAAAACCATAGTTATAAAGAGTGAATAGGACTTACTATTTGATAGCACAACAGGGTGACTATAGTTAATAACAATTTAATTGTACCTTTAAAAATAACTAAAATAGTATAACTGGATTGTTTATAAACCATAGGATAAATGAGGGAATGGATAAGCCATTTATTATGATGTGATTATTGTGTATTGCATGTCTGTATAAAAACATCTCATGTATCCTATAAATATATACACCTAGTAAACACCCACAAAAATTAAAAATAACAAAATAAAAATTTAAATAATAATAATATAAGATGCATGAGGGGTGATGACTTTCATTTTCTTTTATATTGAACTAACTCCAGAACCTAGAACAGTGCCGAAAACATAGTACATGGTAAAAAAATATACGTGCAAGAAGTGGAATATAATTAATGACAATTTAATAAGGATTATTCAAATTTGATATAAAAATTAAAGTTAGTAAGATAACTGAAAACTGTAAATCTGCTATACTAGAAAAATGGGATTGTACACAACATTGTAAAGTTTATACTACACATGTTTGCACAGATGGGGCTTTAGTTAAGTTTTACCATCATTGTTGCCTCAATACTGTTTTTGTTGGTCTCCAAAAGTAATGTGTTTTGAAGTCCTGCTGCTTTTGCTTTTTAGTTATAAATCAAAGTATGTACAGTGTAACTCTTATCTGTTTAATGCAGCCTTTTAATTTGTGTTTTTTTGTTTGTTTACAGTATACAGTAACAAATACATCTATAATTTTTAGCTAGTGGTTTTCCATATCCTAGTCTTTAGGATAAACATGCATTATAATTTAACATGAATCATTAATATCCTTATTTATAAACCTGTTATATGCATAATTTTTCAAAATTTGTTTGTACAACGTTTAGTTACCATGTTGAATTTCATTTCCTGATGGAAAAATGGAACATGTAGGGAAAAGAATTATTTAGTCCTTCTTAAGTGGGTGCTGGTAAATAAAATTGAGCTCTAGTTCTATGTCTAGTATTAAATATCACATTTTAAGAACAATACTAAAACACTTTAAATAAGGTCTTGGTTTAATTTTGCAGTGGACAGCAAATATGGAGAAAATATCTCATGAAGATATTCCATGAGAAACAAGTAACTGATGGAGTTCAATGTAGAGAAGAGATGCCTTTGAGAGGCTATGAAACTTTATTCAAATTGTCTTGGAGCTATGTGTGTTAGACTAATTGGCCTGATACTCTTAGGTCCACAAGTAGATCTGTGTTAGAATAAATGTGTAGACATTACCTAAAAACATATCGTGATTCAAAGAAAGCAAAACTTTCTTACAACTCATTAAATTCATAAATAAAATTAAATATATGTAATGTGGTGAGTGCACTGTTATCAGAGGATTTCAAATAGTGCTACCAACTAAGGCATGGGTAAAGAGAAGAAACAATGATATCACCTGAAAGTAGTATACTTTACTCTGCTACCTGTCACATTCAATTTATGTTTCTCCCTCCCCCCAAAATTTGAAATTTCTAATCCCTTAAAGTTGAAGAAGGAAGAGGGAAATGACAGAAAAGCAGAGGGAGAGCGGGAGCACTCAAGCAAGCACCTGAGACTTAGATAGTGATGCTGGCCTGCAGGTTACATAAAGAGTTCCTATGTGATCTGTGCTAACTTGCAACATACAGGGAAGTGATAGTAATTTCAGTGTGGAATAGATGGGATGGAAAGTGAGAGTCAGGCTTGAGGAGAGAAGAAAGGATGCCACCTAGAAAACTAAACTTTAAGGTCCAGAATTCTCAGCCTAGAAAAAGGATAATATATATTATTTAACACTGAAACCTGAATACCTTGTATCTCAGAGGATTATTCTGCCATGGACAATAAGCATACCATACACTGACCATATGGAACTGAAGATTACAGGCTCTTTCTATTTTCTATATATATAATGTGTCTCCTGGAGTCATGGAAACACAAAAATAAGAATTATTAAAATGAAATATTGAAGTGATTTGTTATATCAACTCTTGGAATCAGAAATATTTAGATTTTGAGAGCTAAAATAAATAATTTGTTCATCTCTGGTATATCTAACTTTCAGCAGCAAAATTATATATATATATATATATATATATATGAAACATGTAGAGAGATACATAGAGACAGAGAGAGAAAAGGGTTGTAAATATATACATCAATTATACATAAGTATGTATGCCTAAATGTAAATATATTTTCCTCTCATTGTGAAGACAATATAATTCTTACATTTATAAAATGTAAATATACATATAAGAATTTAACAATAGTCCTCCTCAGAAGTGGAATTTTGTCAAGAAGTAGAAAGGAAGGTATTTTAATTATTCTTCTGTATTGATTCTAAGTTTGCAATAAGCGTATATTTCATTGTTAATAATAAATGATATTTTCAAAATTTCAATAAATAAAATCATCACTTTTTCTATTTTTCTCCTCATCCTCTGCCTTGACTGCTACTTGAAGAATAGGGTTTGTGTGTGTGTGTGTGTGTGTGTGTGTGTGTGTGTGTGTGTATATGTTTTCCTTCTTGATGTATCTTCAGTGCCTACAATAGTGCTCTGCATATGACAGGCACTGAATAAATATTGAATGTCTGAATTACCTCTAGATAGATAGAATAAGATTCTAGGGGAACAGAGTTATGTCATGCATGTCTAATGAACATATGGAAATATAATATCATTAAAATGGTGAATAGTAATATTTGATGTTTTTATTTTTTATGCTTTATGACATTAAGTTAAATAGTCTTTTAAAAGAAAATATATTTTAAATGTTTCTATCACAATCCATAGTAATTAAAGGAAAAATTAGTTCTAACATTTACAGGGTAATCTTCATGATGTGGGAATTATGCAAAACAGGATTACTTGCCACATAGAAGGTATTGGGTCTCATTTTCATAAAGGACATAGCAATGACACTTTTGATATTAATCTCCAACTGAGGTTATTCATAAAGTCATTGTATTTTAATGTGTTAAAATTATCAACTGACTATCTGTAATCCTTTAAAGCCTAACCTCATTTTGACAAACTTGCTTTGATATTTCATAGTTTATAATATATTGGGACTCTCAAAAGTCAAAATATCCTAGGCCATTTTCAACCTCTGTGAAATTTTGATGAAAACATCTGAAAATGCCAGATGCCCTGAGAAGTTTTTTTTTTTTCAAATCTCTTGTTCTAAGAAGTTATTTGTAATATATTGTGACAAAAATGGGACACAGGCTTTAAGTGTTCATTCCTAATGTGTATTAGCCTTTTCACTATTTTTCATATTTAATCTAGGGAGCAATAAATTTAGCTTTAACTCTAAATTTAATTCTCTCTCTCTCTCTCTCTCTCTCTCTTTGTATGTGTGTGTATGTGTGTGTGTGTGTGTGTGTGTGTGTCTTGTTTTAGATTTCACTACTGATTGGGGGAAAATATATTTTAAAAATCCAATTTAATTTGTTAGTTCATTGAATGAGTGAATGAGTCAGGCACTTTGTTAGGTGCTCTCATGTATGTGATTCCATCAATGTTTCACTAAATATTGTATCACACACATACTTGAAAAACATTGGTTTACATGTGGAGAAAAGAGAAAAATGTTAGCTATTTTGCTCATTTCCATATTTGGATTTATGTTATGTCAGTAAGAAATAGGAGTAGATTATACTCTGATTTTTTTTCAACCACAGGAAACAGAAACTTTAGCAAACAAAGAGATAGAAACAAATCAAGGTTTTAATTTATCTTTATTTCTTTATTTAGGCAAGTTGGTAATTTTAACCCATATGAACATTTCTGAACCAAACCACCTCTTACTAAAATTTATTTGTTACTTATTTTTGCCTTATTAGGAACATAGAGGGGCATGTGCTTCCTTAGTCTATCTGTTGATACATAAATTTTTAACTAAGTTAATTTTAGGCTTAGGATTTACATAGGTAAATTATACTGTTTCAGACAGATACTGTATAGCTTATCTTTACGCATTGGTGTTTCTTCCTTAAATACAATTTTCTTGTTTAGTAAAGTCATATCATTCTTTGGAAAAGGAAAACATTATTTGTACTAGACAACTTGGCTATGTTTTGGACATTCCCAAAGATATCTAATAATAATACGAGTGAATAACCTTATTTAATTAAGCAACGGTAAAATCAAACAGCAATCAATGTGCTCAATATAACTGTGATTGAGCTTGTTCAGGAAAATAATTGAACTATATCTGATTTTTAAATTAATAGAACACATTTGCTTAATCCATATATTTTATTTGAAAAAATTATCTAAAATATTAAAATAAATCTTTCTCACAGATTCTGACTGTGATCCAAAAGTCTAACGAAGAATGTAATATAAAATGGTTGAAATTTTCTGATGATCAGTGATGTTGAGCTTCTTTTCATATGTGTGTTGGCAGCATAAATGTCTTCTTTTGAGAAGTGTCTGTATCCTTTGCCCAATTTTGATGGGGTTGCTTTTTTTTTTTTTTCTTGTAAATTTGTTTAAGTTCCTTGTAAATTCTAGATATTAGACCTTTGTCAGATGGGTGGATTGCAAAATTTTTCTCCCATTCTGTAGGATTCCTGTTCACTCTAATGATAGTTTGTTTTGATTTACTCTTTAGTTAATTAAATCTCATTTGTCTATTTTGGCTTTTGTTGCAATTGCTTTGGCATTTTGTCATGAAGTCTTTGCCCATGCCTATGTCCTGAATGGTACTGCCTAGATTTTCTTCTAGGGTTTTTTATAGTTTGGGGTTTTACATTTAATTATTTAATCCATCTTGAGTTTATTTATTTATTATATATATATATATATATATATATATACATTTTTTATTGCATTTTAGGTTTTGGGGTACATGTGAAGAACATGCAAGATTGTACATGTAAGGAAGGGGTCCAGTTTCAGTTTTCTGCATATGGCTAGCCAGTTTTCCCAGCACCTTTTACTGAACTGGAAATCCTTTTCTCATTGATTGATTTTTGTTAGGTTTGTCAAAGACCAGATGGTTGTAGATGTGCGGTGTTATTTCTGATGTCTCTGTTCAGAGAAATGCAAATCAAAACCACAATGAAGTAACATCTCACTCTAGTCAGAATGGCAATTATTAAAAAGTCAGGAAACAGTAGATACTGGTGAGGCTGTAGAGAAATAGGAACACTTTAACACTATTGGTGGGAATGTAAATTGGTTTAACCATTGAGGAAGACAGTATGACAATTCCTCAAGGATCTAGAACCAGAAATACAATTTGACCCAGCAATCCCATTACTGGGTATATACCCAAAGAAATAGAAATTATTGTACTATAAAGACATGCACACATATGTTTATTGAAGCACTATTTACAATAGCAAAGACAAGGAACCAACCCAAATGCCCATCAATGATAGACTGGATAAGAAAAATGTGGCATATGTATGGGTGTGTGTGTATATATATATATATGTATATTTGTGTGTGTGTATATATATATACATATATATATGTATATATGTATATATATATACACACACACACACACCATGGAATACTACGTAGTCATAAAAAGGCATGAGATCATGTTCTTTGCAGGGACATAAATGAAACTGGGATCCATCATCCTCAGCAAACTAACATAGGAACAGAAAACCAAACACTGCATGTTCTCACTCATAAGTGGGAGTTGAACAATGCGAACACATGGACACAGAGAGAACAACACACACAGAGGCCTGTTGGGGGTGGGGAGTGAGGGGAGGGAGGTGCAGCAAACCACCATGACACACACACATATATGTAACAAACCTGTACATTCCGCACATGTATCTTGATTTTTCTTTTTAGAATAAAGAAACAAAAGTTTATATGTATACATAAAATAAAATGGTTGAATTATTAGCTTCATGTAGATATCATTTGGAAGTGCAATCACAGGCTGTGGGACAGAAACAGAAATTAATAAGGGAAAGTTCTTTCACCTCTGTTACCTCATTAAGTAGAGATTATTTATTCAGCCAAACACTGGTGCTAGATGCACAAAAACTGTTTATTATGTGTGAACAGAATAAGTTTCTATCTTTTAGAGGAGAACTATATGGGTATGCTGTTTTCAAAGCAATTTAATTTTTTATATTTTGATTTTTTTTAACTATGGCAAAGTACATTTAACATAAAATTTAAAATTTTAACGATTTCAACTGTACCATTCAGTAACATCAGTGACAATTACAGTGTTGCTCAGCCATGTCCAGTATATACTTCCAAAAATTTACCATTATCCCAAACTGTTATGCTGTATTCATTAAGCAACAACTTTCCATTTCTCTTTCCCTTCAGTACCTGGCAACCTCTAATCTACTTTCTGTTTCTATGAATTTATAGACATTTTATATAAGCAGAAAAATAAATTATTTGACCTTTGTATCTGGGTTATTGAGCCCATCACAATGTGTTCAAGGTTCATTCATATTGTAGCATATATCAAAACTGTTTCTTCTTGACTACATAATATTTCATTACATGATTAGATCACATTCTGTTTACTCATTCTTCTGTGGACCAACACTTGAATTCTTTCCACCTTTCCACCATTTTGGTCATTGTGAATAATGCTGCAATAAATATTGGTGTGAATGTTTAACTCCTTGTTTTAATTCTTCTGAGTATAAACCTAGAAATGGAATTGCTGGGTAATAAGATAATTTTGTTTAACTTCTTGAGGAACTGCCAAACTGTTTTTCATGGCAGCCACACTATTTTACATTTTCTCCAGTAATATATGAGGGTTCCAATTTCTCCACAGCTCACAAAAACTATTTTCCCTTTTTGTTTTTTAATATAACAAGCCTATGATGGACTAATTGGTATCTAGTTGTATTTTTTATTTGCATTTCACTAACAGCCAATGATGTTGAACAGCTTTTCATGTTCTTTTGGCCATTTGTATATCTTATTTGGAGAAATGTTTATTTAATATCTTTGCCCATTTTAAAATCAGTTAGTTTATGTGTTGTTAAGACATTTTTATATAACCTGGATATTAAACTCAATATGCAAATTATGTACAATAACTTTCTATGTATGTCTACAAACATATTTACACATGTGTGTGTATACATGTACACATTTATTTTCCAGAATTATATTTAGAGATTTTTTTTTTTACATTTAAGGTTTGGTGGAAATAATGTTAACACTGGTTCGACAGAGTCGAGTAGGGGTTAAACTGCAGAAACTGACTGATGCATTCTTCCATACCACTGCAGTCTTCATTTAAAAGTAATAAACATTAATTGTTTTAATATTTTTGCTTCCAGTAAATTAACTAAACAAATAAACTAGTTGATTGGTGATTTTTAAAACATTTTTAAAAGTTTTTGTCAGTACATAGTAAGTGTGTATTTGTGGGATACATAAGATATTTTGATACAGGCATGCAATGTGAACTAAGCACATCACCAAGGATAGTGTATCTACCCTGTCAAGCATTTCTCCTTTGAGTTACAAACAATCCAATTATATTCTTAAAATTATTTTAAAATATACGATTAAGTTATAATTGACTATAATCACCCTATTGTGCTATCAAATAGTAAGTCTTATTCATTTTTTCTACTTTTTAGAACTCAAGATAGGTAAAATCTAAAAATACTACTTTGAAAAAAGAGAGATCGTGGTAGACTCAGTACATATTTAGTTCATACCTTTTGCGTATACTAGGAAAAGAAGAAAAAAGGCAAAATATTAGTGTGAGGACACTGAAAATAATAGAATAACAATGCAATCACTTTTAAGAGAGAATTTAAGAAATGTTCAAATTTCTGAATGAAGAAGATAAAATTTGCTAGAGTGCTACAAGTATGGGGGTTTCACTAGGATACCCTTCTTCTCCAATAGTATATAATATTATTAATAAAATTCATGAGTGAGCTTAACAGAATTAAATTAAATCATCATACAAAAAGCAAAATATTCAAAGGCAAACTATGGGAAAAAAGAAAAACGGGTTAAACCCAGCAAAGTGCAGTGGTTATAAGATGGTAGATAAATCAGACATATTGGCCATGTGGATTGAGATATGCAATTTTAATCCTTTTATGCACACTTCAAATATTGTCTTTGATCTACATTAAATATACAATTGAATGAGGCCTCTATATAAAACCAGTGATATAGTTTGAATGTGTGTCCTCTCCAAATCTGATGTTGAAATGTGATCTCCACTGTTGGAGGTGGGCCTAGTTGGGTCATGTGGTTGGATCCCCTATGAATGGCTTGGTGCCATCCCCTTGGTAATGAATGAGTATTTTTAGTAGTTCATATGAGAGTAGGTTGTTTAAAAGGTCATGGCATCTCCTCCTCTCTCTTTTTTATTCCCACTCTTGCCATGTGACACCTACACCCCCTTTCCCCTCCACCATGGTTGGATGCTTTCTGAGACTTCACTGGAAGCAGATGCTGTTGCCATGCTTCCTGTATAGTCTGCAGAACCATGAGCCAATGAATCCTTTTGTTTTTTCAATAAATTGCTCCGTCTCAGGTATTTCTTCATAACAATGCAAAACAAACTAACACAACCAATTATTTGAAATGTTTAGGTCCTCCAATAAAAAAACCAACCAACAAACAATAAAAAAAAATCTAACTAATTAACTGGCCCAAGAGAACAGGATGTTTTGGTAGTTTAAAATAGATTAAATATGTTGAATCTTTAAAATATCATACTTAATTGAGAAAAAAGAATGAATTAACATGAAAATGATATGTTATTTAATATATATATGCAACTGTCTACCTGTATACAAACATCTACACCTTTTCTTGATGAAATCTAAATTATTGTAAAGGGCAACATCACCAAGATTGTAGCGTAGGAGATACAAGCCTTTATAGCAAAATAAAAGTGAAAACAATTTGTATATAAAGTATATCACTTCTTAGTATTTAATACAGTATGAATCATGAAACACTGTCACCCAGATTACTGGTTCATGTGATACCAGCCTCATATTAAAGATTGGAAGGCAATTTATAAATTGAAATGTGTCAAAGTGACCATAAAATGAGAATATGGAAGGTAGAAACAAGCTTAAAGTTCAGCTAATTATATCTTCCTTCTAAAATGGGAAAACATTTCATGGTATCCATGACCAGTGTTCATCCAGGTTCAGCCAAACACTTCCTGTGACAGCAATGCACCCACTTTGAGAGACAGCCCATTCCCCTGGAGCTGTCCAACAGGAGCTCTAATTGTTATAGAGGCACACCACTTTGTACTGAACTGAAATCTGACTCTGAATAATTGTCATACGTAAAAATTGTTGTTGTCATCTACAGCAACATAATTGAATCTAACCACTACTTTCCATGACAGTACACTAACTATCTGAAGGTATTTCTTTTGTGTTTCTTAAGTCTTGCCTTATGTAATGGAAACATCCTGTCTTTTCCTAATGTTTCCTTATCTCATACAGCTTCAAGACCTTTCAAACACAAGGCCAATCTTATGTTTTACAGACTACAGACTGTAAATATCATTCCTTAAAATGATGGCAAATAAGTCTAATAAGACAGTTCACATTTAATTGGGCCAGGATAGAGTACTGTGGAGATATTAGCTATGAGGACCTGAACATTATTTTTCTTCTAATCCTGTTTATATTAAATTTGATTTGTTTTCCTACAAGCATATTGCATTTTCAAAATCACAAATAATTTAGTAATTTGAGAATTTTACTGCTGTTTTCTATTAACAGTCTTAAGTATTTCATAACTTTTAACTTTGTAGTTGTGTCTTTGAGTACAACTAAAGAACCTCGAATAGCAGACATGGTACATGGACCAGGCTTGTAAGTGTTAATGAGGATTCTTTATTCAGAACCCCAATTTTGTTAATTTGTGCAATAGCTTTCTAATTCTCTTACAATTATGTATGATTCATTATTTAGCTAAGAATTCTTTCTAAAATATATCTTCCTGAGCTCAAATTTAACTTGTGTTTTAAATCCCATGTCTGCACTGATTAATCAGCATTTTTGTCATGCTTATAAAAAAATTTTAAAATTACACTTATGTTACATCTAACAAATTGATTCAAAATGTTAATGTTTTTTGGATAAGACCAAGGAAACTTTCAGTAACTCATTTCTAATGTCATTGTATAGAATCAACATTTTTGACAGGAATTTGAATATTTTCCTAGTTGTATCAACATTTATATAAAGTTTACTATCAAATAATTAAATTTTCTCAAAGGTCTTAGTGAAGAAATAACTGCATTCTACACATCTAATTACTTATAACATTGATTTTTATAATAAAATTTTAAAAGGCAGAAATTCTTGGTATAAAAACATTCATATGATTGTGTCATTCTTAAGTTTTTCGAAACGTCCTGTTTAATATAATCTTGAATTTTGCAAAACTGATACTTGCATAGCTAAACACTTAGATGTACAGATGAAAAAATTATAAATAATAGAAATTACTCTAGTGTGGGACTGTTATTAACCACTGATATTTATTTACAAAGCTGTTAGTGAAGTTCTTACCAGAAGTGGCTGCACTAGACTATTTATCTCCATCATTGTTTTCTTTTTATTAGCTTGGTTACAGGTCCCTAAACTACACAGGATATTTCTACCTTTGTTTTCTTGATGTGGATAAACAAATGTCATGTTACTTATTTAGAAGTAGTCCTTCATGGATCATTTTATGACAATTTAAGGCCCCTGATGTTTACCTGCACAGCAGTCAAACACAGCAGATCATTTCTGTTAGATATACTAAACAGAAACAAATAAACAGAAAAAACAAATTGTCTCCAGTACAATCTTATAGAAATTCTGTCAGCATTAAATAATGCAGATGTTTATATGGATTCCTTAAGGTTTATAGGATGTGCTAAAACTAGGTTCATACTACAGTTTTATCTATGGGTGTTATATTTGAAATTCAGTTCCTGGTCTATATAAGCTATCAAACGCTGGATGAATTTTATGTTTTCCAGAGATTCCAAATTGCCTACAAAAATAATCTAGCTGTTTTGGGTTATGACAGAGACCCAGAGTGCTCTCTCTTCCATGCTAAAATGTGAAATGACCCTCTCATTTTTATCATATAGATATGGTATTTCACATACATGTATGCACATCTTTCATATAGAAAATGTTTCATCTTTGAAATAGTCATTAAACACTGATTTGTGAAATTCAAGATTCAGAGGCAGACTACATTCAGTGTAGTTAAAGTTTTTATCTCTTTTGATCCTCAGATTTTCTTTGTTATGTTTGATTACACATCACATTATATGCAAACATTAATTCTAAACAGATTAAAGCTCTAATTATAAAATTTTTATAAAAACAATTTTTTCTCTGAGAATTACAAAATTCTTAGAAAAACACCTGTGTATCTTTTATGGTCATGTGTTTGACAATGGATTCTTAGGTTATACATCAAAATTGTAAGGAATAAGAAAAAAATTGAGAACTTTTCTGTTTCAAAGATAACTATCAAGAAAAGTAAAAGATAACTCATATATTAAGGGCTTGTATCTATCCAACATGTTTACACAATTAATAATTAAGGACAAACCAATTGAAAAATAGCAAACCTTAAATAGACATTTTTCAAAGAAGATATAGAAATGTCTAGTATGCACATAGAAATAAGTTATTAGTTATTATATAAGTTCAAATTAAATCACAATGAGGGCTGGGCATGGTGGCTCATACCTGTAATCCTAGCACTTTGGGAGGCTGAGGTGGATGAACCATCTGAAGTCAGTTTGAGACCAGCCTGGCCAACATGGTGAAACCCCATCTCTACTAAAAACACAAAAATTAGCCGGGAGTGGAGTCAGGTGCATATAATCCCAGCTACTCAGGAGGCTGAGGCAGCAGAATCACTTGAACCTGGGGGGAAGAGATTGCAGTGAGCAGAGATAGCACTACTTCACTCTAGACTGGGCTAAAGAGCAAAACTTCATCTCAAAAAAAAAAAAAGAAAAGAAAATCACAATGAGATACTACTTCAAGCCTACTAAAATCCCTGTAATAAAAAGGGTAGACAATAATGAATTATGCTGAGAAACTGCAAACTTCATATATTTCTGATGGAAATGTAAAATAGTGCCACTTCTTTATATACAATTTGGCAATTTATTAATGAGTTACACAAAATGTACTATATGCCCCAGGAATTCTAACTCTAGATATCTATGAAGAGAACTTTAAACATATCTCCGCACAAAGATTTGTACTTAAATGTTTGTAGATGCATTTCTTCAAAATAGCCAAAAGCTGAAACAATTCAAAGGTGTATTCACTAGTACCTAGACCAACACAATCACACGTGATTTCATTTACAGAAAATGTTATTAAAAGGCAAATATTCAATAACAGAAAATAGATTGAAAGTAGTGGTTATGAGGAACCGGGGTTATAACAGGGGAATTGCTGCAAATGTGCATTAGGAATCTTTTTGAAACTCTACAACAGGAGTTTGGTGATGATTACATATGTTTATAAATCTACTAAAGATTTTTACCTTTGACAGAGCCAACAAGAACATGTATTGAGGAAAGCATAGCCTTTTCAATTAACAGTACTGGGAAAACTGGATTGCCATATGCAGAAGAATGAAATTTGACCTTTATCTCCCACCATATATAAAAATTAACTCAAGATGGATTCAGGAGTCAAATAAAAGACTGAAAGTGTAATAAAATCAGAAGAAAACCTAGGTGAAAATCTTCTGGACATTGGTCTAGGCAAATAATTTATAACTAAAAACCTCAAAAGCACAGGCAACAGAAACAGACAAATGGAACTTGATTAAACTAAAATTCGTCTTCACAGCCAAAGAAATAATCAACAGAGTGAACAATCTGTAGGATAGGATTAATAGTCAGAAACTATTCCTCCAACAGGGACTAATATCCAGAACATTCAAGGAATTCAAACAACTCAACAACAAGAAATAATTTCATTTAAAAGTGAGCAATGAACGTGAATAGACAATTTCAAAATATGGCATACAAATGGCCAACAGGTATGTGAGAACATGTTCAACATCACTAATCATCAAAGAAACACAAATTAAAACAAAAAATGAGACATCATTTTACACTGGTCAGAACAGCCATTATTAAAAAAACGTAAAATAACAGATGTTGGAGAAGATGTGGGAAAACTCTGCAAACTGCTGGTGGAAATGTAAATAACCACAACCTCTATGGAAAACACTATGGAGAGTTCTTAGAGGACAAAAGTAGAACAACCATTTCATCCAGCAATTCCACTATTGAGTATCTACCCAAAGAAAAGAAAGAATAATAATAAAAATCCCTACACTTACACTTTTATTATAGCACTAATCCCAATAATAAAGATATGGAGTCAATCAACTTAAGAGTCCATCAGTGGATGAACGGATTAAGGAAATATGCTGTATAAATATGTATGTGTATATACATATATACATGCACATTTAATGGAATATTATTCAGCTGTTAAAAAAGGAGTGAAATCATCTTTTTTTGCAGCAACATGGGTGAAACTGGAGGCCATTATCTTAAGTGAAACAAGACAGGCAGAGAAAATCAAATACAACATATTCTCATTCATAAGTGGGTGCTAAAAATGTGTACATGTGGATATAGAGAGTGAAATGATGGACAACAGAGACTCTGAAGGGTGAGGTGGTGGGGGGCCATGATAAGAAATTATTTAATGGATACAATGTATGTTATTTGGGTGATGGATACCCTGAAAGCTCTCAGTTGTTAAGTAAATTAAAATGAATATAATTTATTCTACTTTACTTTATATTTGTTGTTCCATCAATAAATATAAAACCAGATATTTAGGGGAGACACTATAACAGAGAGGTTGGTAAATTTTTCCTATAAAAAAAAGTAGTTCATAATTTATCCTATTTTAAACATGATACACAAAATACATGGTCTCTGTCACAACTACTGAAAAACTGGTTAGAGATAATGTGTAAAGAAAATGGGAGTATGTATTTGCAAAATTTGTATTTATAAAAATGATGGTAGGCCAGATATGGCCCATGGGCTATAAATTTCCTGCTGTTACTGTTGCAAAATTAACTGATGAGGTTTAAACTGGTATGTCCTTTTATTCTGGAGACAAATTAGTCAAATATCAAAAGTTTCATTTGATGCTTTTTCATACTTAAATTCTATTGTTACTTTTTTTGCCTCAAGGTAAGAATAAAAACAATCATACACATAATACATATGTGTATAAATATATATAAAAATATATAAATTTATATATATATTTATATATATAAATAAATATATATGTGTATAAATATATATACACACGTGTATAAATATATATTTATACACATATGTGTATAAATACACATATGTGATTCGTGTATTTATATACATACAGGTATACATAATCAAATGTCATTTCTAATATCTAAAATTTAGAAGTGATAACATAAATTTTGGTATCATTGTACAATGAGACTCTATGTGGCCAAATTTATATTTATAAAAATAGATTTTTATTGGCATGGAAACATATTCAACATACATCAAAAGAAAAAATACACATACGGATGGTAATGATTCCATTTTGTGAAATAACATGTACATATTTGTGTATAATTTATAAATCTGTAGCTTTATTGGGGAAAGTCTAAAATATATGCTTCTAAATTTTAGCAATATTTTTATCTGGAGTCATGATTTCTGATAATTACATATTTTAAAATATGTATTTTCTGTATTGCTTATTTTTCTATAGTGGATATATATATCAACACTTACAATGAAGGGGGAAAATAAAAATCAGTATTGGCACATTTTCTTTAATAATTAAAACATAAACATCTGTTCTTAATATAGTGATTTGACGTTTCTAGTTAATTAAACTTTTATGGATACTCCCTACATCACTACAACAAAGTACTTATCAACCACATAAAAATGAAGTGGATAACATATTACTTCAAAAATCAATAAATTAAATATTCAAATCCATGCCCAAACTTGAAATATGACTGATTAAAAGCAATCAATTTTTAAAGCCATTTGAAAAGCACTACTGGTTGATTCTTTGTAAAAATTGACCTAGATTACTAAGTTATACACTTTTAATTACAGCAACAAATATATTTCTGCTACATATTATTTCGTACAATCATTTATTAATTTTCTCCACTATCTTTCAAATGTCATTTAAACTGCCATATAAGCAGCAAAGTCTAAATCATTTTAATTGCTAAATTTCCTTCTCAGGAATACTTAAAAATAAAAAGGCAATTCAGGCAATTAATCTGTCAGTAAGAAAACAACACAGATAAAAGCCTGATTAGCTAGAAGCCACCTTATCAGAGACTTCAGTAAACTGTAATTTTGGGAACACAGTAGCTGTAGGAAGAAAAAAAGGGCAAAATTTATATTTAGAAGCAAAGCAAACAAACAAAATCCACCCCCATCCCCTGCCTGCCAGGGCTTTGGAAATAATCTGCTCCTTTTCCCTTAAAAACAAAGGTTATCATTTAAATCCTTTCTTATTTCTTTTTCCCAAGACTCAGAAAAAGGCTTAACTTTAAACGCTCTTTCCACAACTACTAGTCAAGATTAATGCCTTCACTTCTTGGCTTTCATCCTTTGTTCTCCCATGACTGAGCTCTACTGGATGTAGTACAGCATCATTTATTTTATTCTTTCTCCTTCTCCACTTACGTCCTTTAATCATATAAACATGGCTTTATTTCCTTCATCTTAAAAAAAATTCACCTTGCAACTAAACTTCTCAAATCACTCAACTGTGTATCTCTCTCACTTTATCATCTTGTATTATTACTATGCTTCTCCCTGAATTTGTCTTTTCTCAACTATTCTAAAATCTTTCTCAGGTGCTAACTGACTTCTCAATAGCCACATTCAATGTAAAAAGCATAGGTTCAAGGAAAAACCTGGCTGCTGCAGTGATTTTTGTATAAGCTCAGGCAAGCTGTTTAGCTTCCCTCAGTCTTAGTTTTATCATATTTGATGATTATTATAGCTCACATAGCTATTTTATAAACAAGTTTTGAAATATTAATGAAAACTAATGTGAAGTAGCTACTCAACAATTTAACATTTTTAAAGCATGTATGAAAAATAGCAAATATTTTTTTAAATGTGCTAAATTTATTAACATCATTAGATGATGTTGTGACCTACTACATTTAACTTTTCAAAACCGGTCTACAAAGAGATACAAATGTCTAATAAGGACATGAAAATATACTCAACAGTATTACCCATCAGAGAAGTGAAAATCAAAACTATAATGAGATATCCTTTCACACCCATTAAGATGACTACAATAAAACAGAAAATGACAAGTGTTAGTGAGGATGCAGAGAAATAGAATCCTTATATATTACTGGTGAGAATATAAAATGTTACAGCCACCTTGGAAAACAGCCTAGTGGTTCCACAAAAAGTTAAAAATTGAATTACTACATGATGTAATTATGTTACCTGAATACTAGTTAAGGGAGAAATTATCTGATCTTAATCTCTAATCATTCAACTCTCTTTTCTTCCTAGACTTCTTAAACCTTAAATGTCCATAAATAATAAGGTATTAAATGGGTGAAATTGTCATTTTCTTCCCCTCTTTTTACCTATAGAAACTCCCAGCTGTGGGATAGAAGGAATCATGTAAAATTTACATCAAATTCATCGTTTTGGTTATAACATAGGACTGAGCTTTGTAATTTCTAAATTGAGACTGTTTTATTAAAATTAAGTGATCATGAAAATTGTATTACCTGAAAATCATCAAAAATATCTTCCAGGAGTAAGGGAATAATTTTTCCCAATGGATATATTTTAAAGGCACAGTGGGACACAAAAATAAAATTTTATTTGAATTGTAAAAACATGAACACATTGGGTATGTAAGATGTTTGCAGAAAAATATAGTTTGTTAAACATTATAAAAGTCCTGTAAAGTGACTCAGGCCTATAATCCCAGCACTTTGGGAGGCCAAGGTGGGCAGATCACCTGAGGCCAGGAGTTCAAGACCAGCCTGGTCAATTTGATGAAACTCTGTCTCTACTAAAAATATAAAAATTAGCTTGGTATGGTTGTGCATGCCTGTAATACCAGCCAGTCTGGAGACTGAGGCAGGACAATCTCTTGAAATCAGGAGGCGGAGGTTGGATGACCCAAGCTCATGCCACTGCACTCCAGCCTGGATGACACAGTGAGACTGTCTCAAAAAAAAAATATATATATATGTATATATATATATATATATAATATAATATTTGTATATATATATATTTTTAAATGTATATATACACACACAAATTAAAAGATAATTTCAATTTTTAAAATAAAATTTAATGTGGAATATGCTTGTATTTAATTTGTTTATGTTGTTGAGTGCTATCTTTAAAAGTCTGTGTCTTTGGAGATCTTGAAGAAGCCTTGTGTCTATAGAGACAGGCAATAAGCTTATAAGCCTAAGCTTGCCTGAGAACATTCAGGAGACTTTTGGAAAACAAAGTTTAAAGAAAACATTTAGGAAGTAAAAGTTAGGAGCTCTGGCAACTAATAGTCTTTAATTGGTGCCTTAATGAAAACTAGACTTTTACATTGTTCCTGATATAAAATCCTGCACTAAATTATAGTTTATTTAACTCCATCTCTATTGAGTACACTTAATGGCCTGGATAATATTCCAATTTCATGAAGACGGCCCTCCTTCTTCTTTGCTTTCACTTAACTACTTATTTCCCTACTTATTTCTGAGTTTTCTTTCTAACACTCTCTCTCACACTGAATGATTTACATAGTATTGAATACTGACATACAAACTCTTTTTTTATTCAGAGAGACACTCAATTGGCAGGCATTCAACCAGTAGTTAATGAATAAAGAATATATGTTGATATTAAATTCAGTCAATGTTGATTTATGTGATTTATTATTTTATACTGACATGTCTGCAAGTATTACCTGTCATGTGTTGTATATTCGAGTTATTATATTTGCCAATGTAGATTTCCCCCAAGGAAACAGCTGGAGATGGGTCAGCCACCTTGGTGTTTGCCCCATACTGCTAAGTAGATTAGGTTCCAGTTCCCCTTCACCTATGCTGAAATGGGTCATGCCTTGTTGTGTCTCAAGATATGTCATATTCCATGGAACTACTCTCCTGAAGACACTTTAAAATGATATTTTCAGAGTCAACATAAGATAGCAGATGGATAATCTGCTTGAAGGCAATTGAGGTCATATATAATTAGGCATCAGGGAAATTCTATATGTAACCAAACATCTGCATTTGCAAAATAAAGTAGAAAGCTTTCCAAAAAAATTCTCAAACCCTAATGTCTTGCCAATTTAACATCTGAAAAATATAGAAAAGTTCATCATGAAAACAGAGTCAGTGGATTTTTGAACTGAAAGAGCCGCTAGAGATCATGTTTTCCAACTCAATAATTTCGCAGATGGAAAATGGAGCCAAAAGAAGTTAAATGCTTCACCTAGGTTCACATAACTAGTTACTGACAAAAGTGTGACTAAAATGCAAGTTTTTGATGGTGTTTTATTATCATGCGGCTATCCTCAGCCTACTGAATCTATTAAATCCTGTGTATATATTGTAGTCATTAAGCCTGTCCTCTAAATATAATACCACAGTCCCCAATCATTTTTAATGAAGTTGCTGTAATCATATTGGAAAAATGACAGTCAAAATTATCTTTCACATGTTCTCAGAGAATGCTTTCTCCTAAAGGAAATACTCAATGTAAGATTAGGATAACAAGATCTCTTTAAAATGAATGTTCCCATTTGCAGAATTAAATATTTAGAGCTTCCCAGAAATGTGTTGGCAAGAGTTCACATTTGAATATTTCCTTTCCAGTTTATAAGAAATAGCCTAAGAAATGGAGACTATGGAAAGGGGTTTAAGCTCTATCATCCCTGGAAGCTAGGGTAAATCATTTTCTAAATGCCAGAAACTATGAAGAATGTTTGATGTATACGGGAGTAGATGAGGCTCTAGACAGATTGATAAATTGTCTCCCTGTAACAGTATGGCTTAATGGAAAAGCAATGGAGATGATAAACCACTGGGGATTAGGTAAAATGGGGCAAGGACTGTCAAGTGGATTGGTTAATTTGATTAAAGTTCTTTTGGTCCAGCGGTTTTTAACATGGGAGTTCCAGTGTGAAGGCATTATTGATTGAAAGGCGCTATTGACAATTACTGAATTTGTGCCAGAAATGCTTGACACCTGGCAACGCTCTCAACAGTCCTGCAAAACAAGGATCTGCTCCATATCTTGCATCACTCATAATTTGAATGATGTATTGATTACTCATGCAGGTAAAAATGAGTTTATTAATAACTGAGTTGTTATTTTGCACATAAATACAAAATATTTTATACATGTTTAATATTCAATGAATTTTAAAGTAATGTAATTACTGTGTAGATTTAAAAAGAAAGACCATACTTTTTTTTCCCAATGCATAGAATGAATCATTCCTCATTTTGGGAAATTGTTTTTTGTATTTTTTGAGTAGGTTATCTCACAAAATGGTTTCTGTCTACATTTGTACTCATGACATTCACTATGATTTTCTACATTCGAGCACAAGCATTTTGCTTCTTCAGTATTTCCACTTCTATAATCATCTCCAAGTTTTTATGTATAAAAATATTTTTATTATAAACTGCTCTACATTTTATTTTACCTTCATGTTATGCTTAGGGAATTATAATTTTGAAATGTATGTAGCCATAATTCTGAATTTCATTTCAGATTCATTAAGGGAATAAATAAAATATTTGATTAAAAATGGGGCAATGGGTCTGACTGGGTTGCAGGCCACTGGTCTCCTCACTGTTCCAAGGAATTTAAAGTCATCAGTGTTGGCAAAGCTCCTAGGAGCCCAAAGGAGACTAAGAACAGAGTGATTACTTGGTCGTGCCAGCAGCTTATAAAGCTGCAGAAGAAAGGTCCCTGGCTCAAATCCATATAGAGGCTAAGAGCAAAATAGTGAGGTGTAACTTGGGCAAGTAGAAAGCATTAGAAATGCCACTTTATAACGGAAGAAGTTCCTCGTCTCTAGTTGATTACGGATCTGAAGTGTAATAATTTATTTTAGTGAACACATGCCATCAAGATACCATTTCAAGGAACTAATGCCTATCTCTGTAGATGTACTTCAGCAATTAACTTGTTCAAGAATTGCTTCCACTTAAAAAAAAATATTTATTTATTTATTTTTTTGTTTGTTTGTTTTGAGATGTGATCTTACTCTCTCACCCAGGCTGGAGTGCAGTGGCACAATCTCCACTCACTGCAGCCTCCACCTCCCAGATTCAAGCAATTCTCTCACCTCAGCCTCCAACACACCCAGATAATCTTTTGTATTTTTAGCAGAGATGGGGTTTCACTATGTTGGCCGGGCTGATCTTGAACTCCTGACCTCCTCAGGCTCCCATAATGTTGGGATTACAGGCATGAGCCACTGCGCCCACCTCGCCAGGAATGCTTCTACTTTAAACAGCATCCTCCTCCAATGTAATCTAGTTTGAGGCAGAATATCAATGTGGACACTATGTTGGGCCATTTTAACTCTAGAGTGTCTCCTGGGGTCAGCTCAAGCTGTCATTGGGGTTGCCTTCCTCTGACCAACTTGCCTAGACCCCACCCTTCCACAGGTATTGATCCTAAGGGCACTCCCTAATTAACATTCTGCGCAATTAGCTGACTCTGAGTCAGCTTCCCTGAGTTCCCTAAGAACCAAGTATGGAACATTCATTGTTAAGATCTCATGATAATTTTCAAGAGAAAATGGCAATGCGAATTCTTATGTAAACTCTTCTGAGTTTTTAACTATTACCAACTAATTTAAATACTCTTCCCATAAACACATGTAGAGTCATTTAGATCACAGTTAGGGAGACCATAATTTAGGATTTTCTCAAGACAACTGTCTCAGAATAAGCATTAATGGAACCCCTTTCATTGTTGAATGTGTTCAGTTTAGACAATGAATTTTATGATCACCCTTCTCTTAGACCATCAGTTTGTCTCTTCTGCTTGAAAAAAAAAAAATTTCCTGAGGCAGTATATTTCTGCCGGGCTCAATTAGGCCAAATTTGTTCAATCAAGAATGGGCCACTGATTGCCACAAGGCATCTAGCGTCTATTTGTTCTTACACCGTGGTTGGCAGTCTGGTGACATTGGATGAAAAGTAAAAGCCATTTCAGTGTCAGAAATGGCAGCCAACCAAGCCAAGTCTGGCACAATGTTTTCACAAAACTGCTTTCCCAGAAAGAGAAAAATTTCTATTTCCCTGCTCAGTTTATTCATGTTCTTGGCATCTTCACAAGTCTATTTAGTCAACTGTAAATCCTTTAACTAAGCTGGTAAAATATCCTCCAGTTTGATATGTTAGATAAATAGTCTAATTTTCTTTAAGTGTCTAGGAAATATAGAAAAATGATCGTATAGTACATCTCAAAATAAATATAAATAAATGAAAGAGCAAAAATCAAGGAAAAAATATCACTGACAATATAAATCTAAATGTTACAGGCATTTTAATAAAACTAAACAAATACAAACAAGTTACTTGGTTATT